>CAIGQQ010028982.1:465767-490662 GCA_903798035.1 Danio albolineatus | reverse complement strand
AAGCGGAGAAGATTAACATTACGTGTTAATATTTAGTTTGTTTTGTTTAGGCTTTTGTGATAAAGTCTGTTATCCTCTGTAAAGCAGGGAAATTGACATCACGTGTTAATTTTTTTGTTTGTATTGTTCTAGCGTGAAGTGCTAGTGGTTTGTGTTTGTCCTCTGCACTGCCAGGGATAGTTAACTTCATTAACATACAGTCTGTTGATCAGAAAAGTTTAGTGTTTTGTTTGTGTTCTACCGAGAAACTCACAAAATGTTTATGAAGAACGCTAGATTAATCCCCACAAATGAAAAAGGTGGTCTTGCGATTCCTTTGTGGTCAGATAAAGAATTTAAGTCATTGTTAGGAGAACAGATGGACCTAATTGTCACTGAGAAAGTTAGACAAGGGCTTACTCAGAAATATGAGATCCATCCAGACAAGACTTGGTCTGTAGATGAATGTAAAAAGGTATTAGGTGCCAGTATCCGTAAAAACAATGTAAAAGCCATTATCTGCTATCACAGAGAATTTGCTCTAGCATTAGCCACACAACAAGCTAAATGCAACTCACAGTTAGAGGAGCAAAATAAACAGCTCCGTGCTAGAGTAACAGCATTGACTAAAAAACTGAACCGCAACAAAGCTTCAGATAAAGCTGATGAAGAAGAAATCAGTGAGTCTGATAAGGTTTATCCAGACTTACAAACTTTCTTTGAAAGGAATGTACCTGTAGAGTCAGTAAATGTTTGTGGTGCTAGGAGAAGATCACAGAGGATTGAGGAAGATGAGAGTATTTCTCCCATTGCTTCTGTTGTCAAAATTCAAACTGTTGCCAAAGCCCTAGGACCTAAAGACATTGAAAGACTATCTCAGAATTTACCTTTAGCCCGCACAAATTTTTCAGAGTTTAGGAGAGCACTAATCAGCAAAATGCGCCTTTATGACATGTCGTTGACAGAAGTTACACAGCTGATGTCTCAAATTCTAACAGAATCTGAATTCAACAGTTTTGAATCTGCTGTTTCTGATCTGCAACATGTCAGTAAAGATGAGTTGAGAGAGGGTGTTTTAAAAACTCAAAAAAATATTACGGGATCTAAATCTAGAGTCACTAACTGTGCTCAAAACACACATGAATCTGTGAATTAATTCACAGAGAGGTTTTGTCAGACAGCCATTGCTTACAGTGAAATTGTTGATCACCCTGAAAATGTGTTAGACAACAAGGGACCACTAGTTCGCATATGGTCAGATGGCCTAGTAACTGAGTACAGGAAGGCATTACCATTTCTAGATCTTACTTGGTTTAGCAACACTATCAGAAGTAATCTAGACAAGTTAGCTGCATGAGAAAAAGATGCTGAGGTTAAAGCAACAGTGAGAATAGCAGCAACTACATTTAGTACACAAAAACAAGACAATAGGTGGCCTAAAAGAGAAGGCAAATGCCACTACTGTGGGAAATTAGGACACTGGAATAAAGAGTGTAGAAAGAAGTTGCAGGATAGTAAAAGACATGCCATGCATAATTCTGCTCCTTCTCAGCCTGTCTACAACCCTGAAGTAGTTCTGCCATTGTCTATGGTAGCTTTAGGACAGCTTACTCAAAGTCTTCTAAGAGCCCAACAAGAACAGGAAAAAAAACTAATTGTTGGGGCTGTGAGTAGCTACCTTTCCCCTGTAATGCATCACAATGACAAACAAATTTTTGTGAAAGGTAGCATACAAGATAAAGAGATTGATTTTTTGCTTGATACAGGTGCAGAAATTACAGTAATTCCAATGAAAATGGCTAAAGATTTTAATATTCCGTACAACAAAACAAAACTTTCCTTAACTGGTGTAATAGGTGAAGATTCTGTTTTGTTTGAAACACCGCCCATAGAGGTACAATTTGGTCCAAAAACTCTAACAACAAAATTGCTATGTGCTCCATTAAATACAGGTGCAATTCTAGGCATGGATAAACTAAGACAATTACATCTAACTTTAGATATATCCTCAGAAACAGCTAGCATTAAAATTGCTTCAGTGCAAGTTTCTACTGATAATACAGTCACTCCTGAGTATGCTTTCTGACAGAATCATCCAATCTGGTCAAATGAAAAGGATGAATGTGGGTTTCTGACAGGTGTAGAACCAGTCAAATTGACAGGTACTCCACCTCCAGTTACCAAACAATATCCAATCAGTAAGGAAGCTATACAGGGAGTAAAACCTATTATAGAAAAATTACTGAAGCAAGGAGTGCTAGTTAAAACCAAAAGTACCTGTAACTCACCCATTTGGCCTATAAAGAAAGCCAATGGAACATGGAGACTCACCATAGACTACAGAGTAGCCAATAAACATTGATAAAATCACCCCATTAGTAGCAGATCCATCTACAATTTGTAATGGTCTACCGTTAGATTGTAAGATTTTTACAGTAATTGACATGTCTAATGGATTCTTTTCTGTACCTTTACACTCTGACAGCCAGCCATGGTTAGCTTTCACAGTTGACTATGAGCAATATCAGTGGACACGGTTGCCGCAGGGATTTCAAAATTCCCCAACCATTTATCATCAAGCTGTCAGACGTGATCTGTGTGACCCAGAATGTCCAGTCAAAAAGTCTACTATGATTCAGTATGTCGATGATATTTTGATTGCCTCAACAGATCATGAGGTACATAAAGCTGAATTGGCAGCATTGTTAGACTATTTGCATAAAAAAGGACATAAATGCAGCTCTCACAAAGCTCAAATTGCTAAAAACCAAGTTACATTTTTGGGTCAAACAATTGGTACAGGAAATAGATCCATTACACAGGATCGAACAGCTTCAGTCAAAATAATACCTCCACCTACCACCATTAAAGCGCTTAGATCATTCTTAGGAACAGCAGGCTACTGTCGATCTTGGATTGAAAATTATGCCTCAATGGCCCAGCCACTCTATGATATATTGAAAGGTCAGGTTAAAGATTCTGATACTGTTTGTATGGAGGAAACTCAGCTTAACGCTTTCAATAATTTGAAGAGAGCACTATGTCAAGCACCAGCATTAGGAATTGCACAATCAGATAGGCCCTTTGTGCTTTATGTTCATGAACACTCAGGCTTTATGACTGCATGTTTAATGCAAGATCATAGGGGCAGTTTACGTCCAATTCATTACTATTCTGGTAAACTTAGACATAGTCGCTCAAGGTATGGGTCCATGTCTTAGAGCAGTGCAAGCAGTTCATTTAGCTCTTCAGGCATCAGCAGTAATGGTGTTAGGTCACACTGTAAATGTGAGATGCCCTCACGCAGTGTCTGCACTAATGAATCAAGCAAAAGTCACCTCTGTCACCTCCTCTTGTTGGGGAAATTGGTTAACAACCCTCACAGCCCCGAACATTGTTTTACAGCGTGCACCAGTCACAAACCCAGCCTCATGTATGATGTCTACATTGACGGAAGTGTTAGAGGATGAGGGAGAAATGACTCATGACTGTGTTACACTTACTTATACAACTACAAGTGAAGTAGCAGAAACGCCCATAGAAAATGCAGAATGGGAATTGTTTGTTGATGGTTCAGCACAAACCATTGAAGGTAACCGACGAGCAGGTTATGCAGTGACTTCCACCACAGAAGTAATAGCTTCAGGTCGTCTTCCAGATCACTAATCAGCTCAAGCTGCAGAACTAGTAGCCTTAACTAGAGCTTGCACGCTAGCTTCAGGATCAGTTGCAAATATCTACACTGATTCCAGATATGCTTTTGGGGTAATTCATGATTTTGGTGTCATTTGGCAAAGTAGACAGTTTCTAACTTCTGCCGGATCACCCATTAAGCATGCTGGATTAGTGAAAGACCTGATGTTTGCAATGAAACTTCCTAAGAAATTGGTGGTGATTAAAGTGAAAGCACATCTCACAGCTAATACAATGGAAGCTAAAGGTAATGCTCTTGCTGATGTAGCTGCTAAACAGTCTTGTCATTATGCTAATGTACAAGTATGTTCAGGTAGTACAGCACAGAAAACAATCCTGCCTCCTGAATCAATCATTGATCTGTATAAAGATGTTCCTTTATATGAAGCATGGACATGGTTAGACAAAGGAGCCACAGTGGATTCATCTGGCTGCTGGACTAAAGAGGGAAAATATGTTGCTCCCGAATCACTGTTGCCATATTTGGCTCAACAAATACACAATTTGGGTCACAGTGGTCTAGCAACCATGAATCACAGGTTCTCAAATCAATGGTGGAATCCGAAATTCAGAAATATAGCCACTGAAACAGTGAAAAGATGTGTTACATGTCAGAAAAATAATGATGTGCCAGCAGTAACTACAGCAGCAACACATACCCCAGCTCCACCAGGGCCATTTCGTCACCTTCAGGTCGATTACATATCATTACCTCCCTGTAAAGGAAAAACTGATGTTTTGATAGTAATTGATAAGTTCTCGAGATGGGTTGAAGCTTATCCAACAGGACGTGCTACAGCTGCACATACTGCTAAATGTCTAATCAATGATTTTATTCCCAGATGGGGATTACCAGATTCCATTGACTCAGATCAGGGTACACACTTCACAGGACAGGTAGTCAAGGAAGTGTCTAAAATGTTGAAGATTAAGTGGAATCTTCACTGCCCCTACAGGCCACAAGCATCAGGACAGGTTGAACGAGCTAATAGGACAATAAAAACCAGGCTAAGCAAAATCCATCAGGAAGGTGTTTCATGGGTCGAAGCACTTCCAGCGGTACTGTGTAGTATGAGAGCATCACCTAACAGATCAGTAGGACTGAGCCCTCATGAGATTATTACTGGACGACCAATGCAGATGCCAGATGTGATTGATCTTAGAAATGCTGATGTACACATTGTCTCAGATGCCCTGATAGCTTACTGTGAAAACCTCACTAAGTCTGTACAGAATGCCAGAGAGAGAGTTGAGTCATGTTGGCAGAATCCACCAGAAGGTGGACACACAATCATCCCAGGTCAGTGGGTCATGATTAAGTCATTCAAAAACAAGCCATTAGAGCCTAAATGGCAGGGACCACATCAAGTGATGTTGATTACAGCAGCTGCAGTGTTGTGTTAGGGAAGAAAAACTTGGACACATGTGTCACATTGCAAGGTTGTTCCACCACCTACAGAGATAGGATAGGACACACAGAACAGTAGGGTGCCCAGGGAAAAACTGATCCATTAGGGATTGGGGGCCACCCCTGGGTGAAGACTACCTCATAGGATTTCCCCCCACTTATTAGTCCATCCTAACCTTGCTGTTCTTTAGGTGTCATGGGAATTAAGAAATAGGGAAAGAAGGAACAACTATAGCAGAATTAGATTGAACAGAGGATACAGAACTAGTGTTTGCAAAATTTTATTTAATTTTATTTTTCCTTTTTTATTTTTTGCAACAAATACTGTTTAGTGCCATTTTGTTTTCTTTCTTATTCTGTGCAGATACAACTTGTTGTCCTGAGACCCATAGACACCAACCTTCTCACCTACACGTCCAGTCACAACCTTCAAGAGACGACTAGACACACTGCCAAACCAACCATCACCAAAGAAAACACAACGCAGAGAACTACACACAAGAACTTCAGTCATCCATCAATATGATCAAGATTGCCGTTGTAGGGGTCCAAGCTACATTAAATAGACCGATAAGGGATTTATTAGCTCATTTCAATGAATCGGATCTTGAGGATTCGAATCATTGATTCGACTCAATAAAGTCAGATTGAATCAGATTAAAAGATTCACACTTTATCTACCATTTGTCTAGCAAATAGGAAACATCATGTTTACCAATCTTGTTTATATTATTTACGTGGCCAACGACAATAACATAACACAGTATTGGGTTACTTTTAGCAAGGTAACAAAATCTACAGATCGAGACAATGACTGATAAGCACATAAACAAGAACACAGTTCGTACAAAATGAGAACAAAGATTTATTGAGCTACACTACGATACATGAAACTAACTACGTTATAAGCAAACAACAAACAAACGCACACACACATTCACACATACACACAGAGGCAGTTCAGAGGGTGCAAAATGAGTTGACAACAGACCCAAATCAATTCTAGTACTTCTGACTAGACCTTAGAATCACACCTGAGAAACCACAAAAGCAGAGATTGAGCTTATCTTTAACTGCTTAACATCAATCAGCACCAGATCAGTTAGAGACAACGTTAATTCGTGTTACTTGCGATTTTGCTGAAGAAAATCTTGAAGCTCCCTCGCTGACTTGGTCTTGTGGAGCACGTCGGTCCTGATTGGGTGGTGACTCGCTTCGGTGACGTCTTTGGGCTCACTCCCTCGTGATTGGCTGTTGTTCTGGGTTACCGAGGTGACGCGGACTCTGAGGAGTCGACTTGCGGAAGTTCGTGCGGTTTCAGCGGTCCTGAAACCTAGGTTGCATGAAAGTTCTTGGTGACCCAATCGCGTAGCGGTGCGGTGTCCGTGCAGGCGAGAGGGGGCAGAGTGCACAGCTGGCAGGAGCGAGCTTGATGCAAAAAGCAAAGATTTTACGGTTGCAGGGCGGTTTTAAGCAACCTGGTCTGGTCCATCCCTGTGGCTCCATCTTCCAATGAGCAGTGACCATGAGGAGCGAGTACACGCCCCACATCATGTAGTAAAAGGTCAATCATTAACAGAGAATGCATGTGGGTTTCACGTGGTAAAATCCCTTGTAAGTTTGTAACTCTTATATTAAAGGTTACAAAATGAATATTACTTCGTACTAGAAACTTTTCACTTACATCAATGTATTGTAAATGTCACTAGTTTCAGTTTAATACCAAACACTATACATTTCAGACACACACAGAACTTTTACCTGTTATAAGGGTTAAAACAACACATTGATCAACCTGTTTGGTTGGAATACACAACATGTGAGGAAAACCTATAGCATATCATTCAAAAGATGCATCTGCCTTCGATTCGATATTTCAAGAGATTGTCTTCAATTTAATCCAATGTATGGATTAAAAATCCAGAGATCTCTCAGTCTCTAGGAATTTGGCGGGCGAGCAGTGCGCCCTAAGGCCAGCTCTCGTGACACGAAGCCCGCCGAAACTCCTATAAAACGCCTTTGTTTTAGACTTAATAATTAACGAAGTTAGCCGAAGGGTCTTCCGAACATCTGGCACAAGTAAGATTCGAAATAAGGATCCTCTGTTTTGTTATGACATAGCCTTAGGCGAGGGCTAGATGACAGACAATGTGGCACCAATTTCCAGGCCTGATTCGAACTGGTTTTGAAAGTTCTGCACATCTTCTGCAGTGAGTCCTTACACCGTACTACTGATCATCATGAAAATCACACAAGCTATAGACTCACGAAGCAACATATTCTTAGAGCTGATGATTATGTCAAGAAATGCCTTGTTTGCTGGAAAGAACATCTGCATGCCACACCCACCTTCAGTAGGAGCAGGAATCCCCTGGGTGGCACATCCCATGTCCAACTGTGACACGTGTACCTTATTTGCAGTTGATACCAGTGGAATATACAACAAGAATACATGTCACAACATCACAACTCCTCCAGCTTCTCCATGTTGCATTCCTGGATTACCATCCTGCAACCTAACTTCAGCAACTCCCATCATGACAGATCTACTACTGCCAATGACTTTTTCCTGGTGTGTGGAAAATTATGCTCCATCCTCAACTCCACTGGGGATAATTCCTCGTGAACGTTGCAACTTTGTAATTGAAATGAGAACAGGAGACCTTGTGGACATTACTCCATCAGCAGGAATAAAGGAAAAGAACATAGAAGCATGTCTCCACAGGACACAATCTCTTCCAAAACTCTTCATAGTAAATCAGTGGTGTATGATTCCTCCACCAACAGGAACCTTTTGGTTATGTGGAACGTCAGC
Source organism: Danio albolineatus (assembly GCA_903798035.1). Taxonomy (NCBI): domain Eukaryota; kingdom Metazoa; phylum Chordata; class Actinopteri; order Cypriniformes; family Danionidae; genus Danio; species Danio albolineatus. Next base: position 482,767 of record CAIGQQ010028982.1, on the reverse strand, counting down.
CTATGACATCCTTCCCAGCCAATTCAATGGCAGGTGCACGCTGGTTTATGTTCTACCGGCTATCAGAGAAAATACATACTCCACCCCAAGCTCTCTACATCTACTTAACACAGCTCCTACCACAAAGGAAGAAGATGGCTGCATTCCAGGAATCACTTGTGTACAAACATGGTGGTCAAGAACTCTTGGAGCATTAATTCTGTCTTATGGTGTCATAGAAGACCTTGATCAAGTCAGAAGCTTATCAAATTCTGTTCAGAAACTGGCCAATGATACAGCTTTGGCTCTTGGTAATATCACAGACACTCTTGCTTCACACAAGATAATGATCTTACAGAACAGAGTGGCCTTGGATTACATTCTAGCAAAGCAAGGAGGAACGTGCACCATCATAGGCCCAGAATGCTGCACCGGATTAATGGATCCAACCAAGAACTTGAACAAACTTCAACAAGACATACTTGATCTTTCAGTAAAATTGCATCAGATGACTGAAGACAATTCTTCATGGTTTAGAAACCTGTTAGGTAAACCCTGGCTGTGGATAAAGGAAATAGCAATTATTCTATTGGTTTTCCAACTGTTATACCATCTATGCATCCACAGTATCAAATGTTTTATTCAACATTTGACCCACACCCATGACAAGGAAATGACTGTTCCAAACAGAACAGAATATTACTTATAAGAGATCCATGGACTTCAGCGGCATGTTTGTTTCTGTCAGTATGCCACTTGTAAATAAACACAGAGCAAGTACTATGAGCCTGTAACCATAATACGTTACAAGAATGATTTTTTTTTAAGTGTTTAAATTTATATTTTGTGAGAGTTTTTAAATAACTCTCAAAGGGGGAACTGTGGGAATATAAATTTATAAAATACCATTTTAAATTAACAATAATCAACATGTAACTGAAAAGTTATATTCTTGGGGTTTTTAGTTACATTAACAGCTCAGCCATAAGGCACATTGGCTCAGCCAGTGGTCAGAAAGACCAAATGGGACAGACTAATGCAAATGGTCTCAATGACTCTGCCTTTTGTCTTAAGGTGATCAAAGAAACTCCTTTTAACTCATGTGACCAGGAGATGGCCTGGCTTCTAACACCTATATGATACATATAGGTTACTACAGGCTGACTCTAAGACTTAATTTGCATGCTTTGTTGTCATGCTGACTCAAAGACTTAATTTGCATGCTTTTGTTTTAAGCTGTCTCCACCTACACATATCAATGTCTGTAAAAATGTATATAACACTAGGACATGACAATGCTAGTTCATGAGTTCTTCCGATGATGCCACAGCGACGATTAAAGCATTTTGCTTTCAAGACAACCGAGAAGTTCTCCCTGGTTTTTTGACTCATCTTAGAATTTCAAAACAGTTTTGGTGCCGTGAGCCAAAGCTAGAGAAATTCACAACACTGTATATTTATAACAATCTGTACATACATTTCAACATCCAGATCGTTGGACTGACTGCATCTCTGTTTAATGTCTATCATCTTCTTTTTTTAATATTTATTCTGTGTTGTCACTTGTCACTTTATGTACACTGGAAGCTTCTGTAGCCAAAGCAAATTCCTTGTGTGTGTGAAGCACACTTGGCAATAAAACGGATTCTGATTCTGATTTTCCCTATGACGGGTAAGACCTTGCTGGCCGGCGGGCAACCTAAGGCACAGGACTTTGTCGTCGCCCACTGGGAACCTGTACAAGAAGGCAGGTGTTGAGTGAGATGGTTGTGGAGTGGAGCAGTGATGCTTGAAAGGCCTAGAGCATCCGAATATGGAGGGACACTGTGAAAGAACAGTAGTCTGCCTCAGAAATGTGGGCTCCTCCCAACCAGACCACAGCAAACTGCTAATTATGTCTGGAGATCATACACTCAGGAAAAGGAACTTATGGGTAAAGTAAAGGGCAAGGGGCTGTCAAGAACCATCTGAGAGCATATGATGACTGGTAATATGAAAGAGACAGAAATTAGTGTCATGTAAATAATAACTAAGAAAAAGGCTTAGAGGAGAATACACAATGAATCTTTAAATATATAATGTTGAAATGATATTTAACTATTGTTGCTTATTTTCATAGGTTTACTGATACAGGGCATGAACAGGAAATAGGATGAATTACAATGCATGGTGGTGACTAAAGAAGGAGAGACAGCTCTTGGTAACTGAAGAAATAATTAGAAAATTTGATTAAATATTGTATTTAAGGAAATATTTACTAAAGGCATAATCTTATCATGAATCATTTAAATTAAGATTTAATACTAAGAACTGGAAAAGATTTGTAACAGAAAAGTAAAATATTCTTAAAGAAGAGATTGAAAAAAAATTGACATGAACTCACATCATCAGGTAAAGATTAGTAGTTCTTAGTACTACTAAAAGTATACTACAAGAAGAATTGAAACAAGAGAATAATAGAGTTGAAGGAAACAGATTTTCTTTCACTTATAACCAAATGAAGAAATCATTAAAAATAAAATATTAATGATTAATGATGAAGAAGTCAAAAATACAGCTGAAAGGAACTAACAAGTACATCATGTGATTTGTAGTCAGCTTATAAAAATATATTTAAAAAAATGTATGTGCAACTAGCTGAATAGGAAGGACGTAGAAAATAATTAGTAGCAAAAAGAAAATAACAAAAAAGGAATAGAACATAGAGATTAATAAATAGCTGAGAATATGGATTATCTAAAGTAGCGTCAAATTCAAAAAATGAATGATTATTACTAAAATATTACGATGGAGGGATATAAAATTAGCCAGTATAGTGAAGAGGTGTTAAAATTTTGTTGAGCATTTATTACAAACACCTAGATAAGGTGATATGAAGTCAGTCTTAAACAATTATGTTTAAATTAAATTTCAATTGATTTATAAACGTAGATGTGACTAATTTAATTTGGATTAAATCTTGCCAATAAACAACAGACAAAAGAATTGTTTAGTTTATGATTTATGAGCAATGAATGACAGGAGATTTTAAAGCTGAGGTTAATAGGGTATGGAAAATATGGTCATACTGATGTAAAAATTTAAAGTGATTCATTTTTCAGATTGTTTATTGAGTGACCAGTGGGAGTAGTGTTAATTTTGATGATACTTTATTAGCTGAAAAATAGTGGACACTTAGTTGATTGGAAGAAAGCAAGTTTTCATGACACTTACATGGAACGAGATTCATAGGAAGTAAATAAAATTATAGATGAGTAGATGACAGACCACAATATTGGGACGAGTAGTGTCTGGGCTAGGTGGAGTAAAATTGCCAAATATCCGATAAGCCATTTTACATAACCGTAAGTAAGTGATTGTAAAAGACATGTTAAAAAGACTAAATGTCACGGATTAGTTAGGCTCTCCCAGCACTCAATCACATAGAGCACGTTCACCTGAGTTTTAATCATCGCACAGCTGCCTCCCATCACCGAGCATTCCATAAGAACCCAGTCTTCACAACACCCAGTGTCCGGGCTCGTTTGCACGAAAGCGGACTCTGAGTGTTCCCTTAGCAGGGCTAACATTCACAAATCTTGAAACTTGAAACTCACTTCCAAGAGCTGGTGGACCATTTGAAAAGGATTCTGATGCCATCAGCTCCACTTCCCGACGCACCACCAGCACCGAGCACTTCCGCTTCGACTTCTTCTTCATCCACCACCTCTGCCAGTCCCATGGCTCGACCAGCGCCATACTCAGGCGGGGTGGAGGAGTGCAACTGATTTCTACTGCAATGTTCCCTTGTTTTTCACATGCAACCCCCTCTATATCCCACAGAGCGTTCCAAGATTGCCTACATCGTCTCCCTTCTCTCTGGACCTGCACTTAGATGGGCTGAAACCATCTGGAACCAAGCCGGGCCGGTCATGAACTCGATTCAATCATTCACGCAGTACTTCAAAGAGGTTTTTGGTCGTTCAGACGGAGAAGTAGCCGCAGGAGAACAATTATATCATCTCAAACAAGGTACGATGTCCACACAGGATTATGCTCTCCGTTTTCGGACCTTGGTGGCTGCCAGTGGATGGAATGAGCGATCTCTTCTCACGACCTACTGGCTCGGCTTGGAACCCACACTCCGAGTACAACTAGCTGCTTTGGACGATACTATGGGTTTGGAGAAGTTTATTCAACACTCCCTTAGATGCTCTGATCGTCTCCAAACCAATCAACTAGATCCTGGACCCCTTCCACAAGCACTCCTCCGGTCGTCTGAGTCAGTAGCCCCTCCAGAACCCGAGCCCATGATCATCGAATCTGGTAGACTTACAGCTTCAGAGCAACAGAGGAGGCTGACCCAGGGTCTGTGTCTGTACTGTGGCGCCAACGGACATGTCCGGCTCGACTGTCCACTCCGTCCCACACGGTCCTCAGTGAGTGTGTTCAGTTCGAAGATAGAACAGATACATCCCCTCACCACAACTGTTCAATTAACTACTCCTCTTGTCTCCGTTTTAGTCACCGCGCTTATTGACTCCGGGTCAGCTGGGAACTTCATCTCCAATTCCCTCTGTCGCCAACTTCAACTCTGCACAGAAGCGTCAACGCACGTCTACCAGATCCAACCCATAACTAAAAACATTCATTCCTCGGCAAGTATTCACCGTAAATGTGAACCTGTACATCTCCAAGTTGGTCTCTTACATCAGGAACACATCCAATTCTTGGTTCTGGAGGGAGCTAATATGGAAGTCATCCTAGGGCGCCCGTGGCTGGTGAAGCATGATCCCATCATCTCTTGGGGCACAGGAGAGATCAAGAAATGGGGTGATGGCTGTTCACCAAACTGTTTTCCCAACCTTCCTCTTCAAAACAGTAAACCCTTATCTGTTTATGTCACGTCCGTCGAAAGTCCAGTCGACAAGCAATCTGTGAATATCCCTGAGATCTACTCTTCCTATCAGGACGTATTCTGCCCCAAGAGAGCTTCCTAGCTACCTCCACATCGGCCATGGGACTGTGCTACTGACCTGGTTCCAAATGCCCAGTTGCCTAGAGGGAAGATCTACCCGCTATCGCTTCCGGAGACTAAGGCCATGGAGGAATATATACAAGAGGCTCTGAGTCAGGGGTATATTCACCATTCCAAGTCACCCGCAGCTTCCAGTTTTTTCTTTGTGGTCAAAAAGGATGGAGGGCTGTGGCCATGAATTGACTACCGAGTTCTAAATAAAAGTACAGTCAAGTTCTGTTATCCACTTCCCCTTGTGCCAGCGGCCCTAGAAACTGGAACTGTCCAGTTCCTTGGTTATAATATCGATAAATCAGGTGTCCGTATGGACGAGGGGAAGGTCTACTCCGTAGTTTCCTGGCCCGAACCCACCTCCATAAAAGAACTCCAAAGATTCCTCGGATTTGCCAATTTCTATAGACGGTTCATTAAGAATTATAGCATCATCACCACTCCACTCACTAACCTTCTTAAAAACAAACCTAAGAAAATAATCTGGTCCACTGAAGCAGCCGCAGCCTTCCGTCACCTCAAGGAGGCGTTCACCAAAGCTCCACTCCTGACTCATCCTGATAGATCTCCCATTCACGCTGGAGGTCGATGCATCCACCACTGGAGTAGGAGCGATACTCTCCCAGTATCATGGCACACCACCCTTACTCCATCCATGCGCCTACTTCTCCCAGAAGCTGAGCCCGGCGGAGCAAAACTACAACATCGGCGATAGAGAGCTCCATAAAAATCTCCAATACCTGAAAGAAGCAAAGAGATTGTGTCCTCGTCAGGCCCGTTGGTCACTCTTCTTTTCACGGTTTAATTTCTCCATATCCTATCGACCTGGATCCAAGAACCTTCGAGCAGACGCTCTATCACGGATGCATGAACAACAGGATACAGTGGAAATACCAGCAAGAATCCTCCCTGACCATATCTCCATATGTCCAATTACCTGGACTGCTCCTCCAGCCGTCGCCACTCCTGAAAACCAACCTCCACCGGGTTGCCCACCACATCGGCAGTTCATTCCAGCAGAACAAAGGGTAGAAATCATTCACTCCGTCCACACCTCCCTAGGCACTGGGCATCCCGGGACCAACTATACCCTCTCGCTACTATCCCAACGCTTCTGGTGGCCGAACATGGCAAGGGATGTGAGAAGGTACATCCAAGGATGCAAGGAGTGTGCGCAGTCCAAGAGCCCTCGTCACCTACCTGCCAATAAACTTCATCCCTTGCCAGTCCCGAATCGTCCCTGGTCACACCTGGGAGTGGATTTCATGACAGATTTAACTTCATCTGATGGTAACACATGTATTCTGGTAATCGTCGATCGATTTTCGAAATTTGTGAGATTAATTCTGTCAAAGGGGCTTCCCACAGCCCTAGAGACAGCGGAACAAATCTTCAACCAAGTCTTCCGATCATTTGGGCTACCTGAGGACATTGTATCAGATAGAGGCCCTCAGTTCATTTCTAGTCGTGGAAAGCCTTTTTTAAACTCCTGGGTGTGACCGTCAGCCTCTCGTCTGGTTACCACCCGCAGACAAATGGCCAGACAGAGAGAAAAATCCAGGAGGTGGGACGATTCTTGAGGACCTTCTGTAACAGTCATCAGAACTCCTGGAACCAGTTTCTGGGCTGGGCGGAGTATGCCCAGAATTCACTGCGGCAACCCACCACCGGACTCACGCCATTCCAGTGCGTTCTAGGTTTCCAACCCCCCCTATATTTCCTTGGGATGGCGAACCATCTGATGTCCCCGCAGTGGATCACTGGTTCCGGGAGAGCGAGAGAGTCTGGGACGAGGCTCATCAACATCTCCAGAGGACAGTCCGCAGAAACAAGGTGGTTGCCGACAGGAGAAGAACGGATGGAACCCAGTCTTCACAACACTCAGTGTCCGGGCTCGTTTGCACGAAAGTGGACTCTGAGAACATTCACAAATCTTGAAACCCAATTACTTACCGTCTCTCTGTTTCCTCCTAGTAGTTCCAGTTCCCCGAGTCTTCAGTCTGTGGTCTGTTCGTCATCTGTGTGTTCTTCGTCAAAGCTATCTGGTGTGTGCTGTCCATCCTCCTCTTGTGTCTAACCCAATCTGATGAAGATAAGGACTATTATCATCTAGCGTATCCAATTATCCTACCTGCACTTCCTTGATGTTCATTGTTGTCTGAATAAACCGCTTTACGTTTTACTTACCCTCTCTGTACGTCATAACACTAATAAGGATGATAGCCTTCAATAATATTAAGAGATATGAGAAACAGCAAGAGCAGAATGAGAGGAGGAGGTTATAAGAGATTATAGAAATATGGGAGAACAGGTGAATGAATGAAAAGATACCTGCTAGTCATGATTGACAACTATATTGGATGGCCGGAGGTGTGGCCAGCAAGCAAGTGATGGTGTAAGGCATGGTGTAAAACTAACAATTACAGTGAACTTAGAGAGAATAAATAGACATTTCAAAAACATAATTGGCAAAAATCTGTGCACAGACCAAACTGAATTGGATAGAGGCCTTAAAAAATAATAATATTAAGGGATATTAGATCATTATGAAACAAAACGATGGAATTAATGACTTTTGAATTGTTTACAGGACAGCAATTTTGGAGACCTGGAACAGTTTGGACATGAACTGGAAATGAATAATATGAGTAGAGACTATATTATAACAAACTAACAGCTTTATTTCAGATTTTTTCTTAACAGGTTGCTGAAGGTGTGAAGCTGGCCGGAATAATTAAAAAAGGCCTGGAGCTAGGTCCAGGCCGAAAGGGGGATTAATTAATATATGTCTAATTGGGGACAACTGACTAATTGGAGTGTGTAATCATGTATTGGTGTAGGATGGCATCTGCACTCATGTTAGTCTGTTTTTTATTATTCCCGAGGTTTCCATAATCCTGGACCATGCCGTATCCTGAGCAGCTGCTGTGGTGGTTATGGAGGAATGGAGAGCATGAGACAGTTTCCTGTAAGACGATCCCTGTGACAGACGAGTCCTCGCATTGTTCCCAAAGGGCCAGCCTGTTGACCAGCCGGTGACCCGCCTGTGGTCTCTCCATGATGGATGTCCAGCGTTCTCCAACCCCGGTGCCATAGACTGCAGCTCTGCACAAGACGTCTGGCCATAGGAGAAATGGTCGTGCCCAACTGAGCCTGGTTTCTCTCGAGGTTTTTTTTAATTCTTCACTTTCGCCAATTGGTGAAGTTTTTTCCTCGCCGCTGTCGCCTCTGGCTTGCATGGTTCGGGACCTGTAGGGCTGCGCATCGATGGATTACTATTCAGTGTTTGGATTCTCAGCAGTGACTATTAAACCACGCTGAAATGAACTAAACTGAACTTCAACACTGAAAACTGGACTGACACTGTTTCAATTTTTTATAATGCATGTGAAGCTGCTTTGACACAATCTACATTGTAAAAGCGCTATACAAATAAAGATGAATTGAATTGAATAGGAGCTGAACATGCACCAACACCAATGCATAGGCGAAAGTGTATATTAGATACAGGCCAACACAAAAAGGGGAACAAAGGACCATGTTAAATTCTAAAATAGAAAAAAAAAAATATTACTGATTTACTAACATATGACAATCTGACAGAAAGTGTGTGAATGAGTGGGTTTGGATGTTTCCCAGGGATAGGTTGCAGCTGGAAGGGCATCCGCTGTGTAAAACATATGCTGGATAAGTTGGCTGTGGCAAACCCAGGTTAAAGGGACTAAGTCTAAAGAAAATAAAGGGATGAATGAACGAATTGGATAAATTAGATTGAAGAAAATTTAAAAAAAATAAAATATAAAATCACATTATTTTAAATTATTTTATTTTACACACATTATGTTTTGTTCAGTTACAGAAACATCTTCTGATGCACAACCTTGGACACATCATCAGCGTTGTTTCCTGGACTCACGGGGTGTTTCGGGTCTTGCAACAGACACCCTCCTCCAGGCGAACCAACCAAGGCTGATCAGACCCCGGCCTGTGTCCAAGTGACATGCTACTGTCGCCACTGTTCCCCCCTCTTCAACCAGAGCCATCTGGATGCTCTCTCCACTGCTTCTATGTTGTTGCTTATGGCTCTTCTTCGGTCGGCACCTGTTATTCCCAGTGTACCATAGGCCTTGTTCAGGGTGTAGCTGGCAAATCCCCTACTGCCCACTTTCACTGGCATATATCTGGTCCTCCACCCATTTGTCCGACACTGCTCCACAAGCTCCTGATATTTTTCCCTCTTTCTCTCGTGAGCCTCATCCATCCTCTCCTCCCAGGGCACTGTTAGTTCTAGCAGGATCAGTTGTCTTGTGGCCTCAGAGACTAAGATTATATCCGGTCTCAATGTGGAATGGGTGATGTGTGGTGGAATCTTTAATTGCCTCTCTAGGTCGACTGACATCACCCAGTCTCTGGCCGTGAAGAGCAACCCAGCAGGGCAGCTTTTTGATGATTTCTCTGGCCTTTGTCCTTCCTTAATAAAGTGAATGGCCTTGGCTGTGGCTTTGCGGTATCAGCAGTCCTTGATCCCCTTGCTGATTGCCTCAGCAATGGATTTAAGGACCTGATCATGTCTCCATTGATACCGACCAATTACCAATTACTCCTAGTGCCTTGGAGCAGCTGCTCAAGATGTGTTCTAGTGTCCCTGGTTTGGAACACAGTGGGCATACAGGTGTTTCTACTCTGCCCCATGTGTGCAGGGTTAGATGGGCTGGGAAGAACGTCGTAGACCCCTTGAATCAAAAACCTGATTCTCATGGGGTTTCACGTCCAGATGTCCTTCCAGGTGACATTCCGCTCCATCGCCTGCTCCCACTTCATCCAGGCGCCTTGCTGTCGCATGGCCACTGCTCTACTGGTTCTCTTCTCTTCGACTGAAGCACGCACCTCCTCCTGAACAAGCCTCTGCCTCTCCTTCCTGCTGGCCAAGTCGTACCTGGTTGCTGCTAGGCTCCCAAGTCCAGCTCTGCCTTGCGCTACTGACCCCAGGATGGCCTTGTGCTTCAGCCGAGTTTCAGCTTGTTGAACTGCCTCTGCTGCCCTCCACTTCCTCCCTGTCCTGACGACAATTCCTGCTTCGGACACTTTCGCATCTCTGGATGCAGAATACTGCAGATGTTCCCGCGCCTGTGCCACAATGAACTCCTCCCTTACTGAGCCAAAAAGAAGTCTGAGCTTGTTGGTGTTCCCATAAAGAGCGATGTTGCTTAGGCTGCGTGGCAATCCCAGCCATCTGCGTAGAAAGCTCCTCACCTTTCGCTCAAGACCTTCAACTACAGTCATGGGGGACCTCATAAATCAGCAAGGGCCAGAGGAGTCTTGGGAGGATTCCATGTTGGTATACCCAGACCTTAAATCTTCCAGGGAGCCCTGATCTATCCACTGCTTTCAACCAGCCCTCCATTTCAGTGCTGGTTTCCTTGATGGAGTCTCTGTCATTGAGGCTACAGTTAAAGACCTTGCCGAGGCTCTTTACTGGTCTCTCAGTAACTGTTGGGATTTGATGTTGTCCTAGCCTGAAGCGGAACTCATCCCTGATTTTCCCCTTCTTTAGCACCAAGGATCTGGACTTTGCAGGCTTGAAGCTCATGCGTGCTCATGCCATGAGCCTCTCCAACCCTTGAAGCATCCATCTTGCTCCTGGTACCGCCATTGTTGTGACTGAGGTCGTCCATGAAGGCTCTGATGGGAGGTTTGCTTTATTCCAGACTTGCTGAGGGGGCCTCTGCATTCAGTCTCGGCTGCTTTGACCATCATGTTCATTGCCAACGCAAAGAGGGTCACTGAGATGATGCAACCAGTGATTATCCCTACCTCAAGCTGGTGCCAATCTGATGTTAACTGGCCAGAGGAGACTCTCAAGCTGAAGTTGCTGTAATAGTCCAGAATGAGGCCTTTCACCTTCTGGGGTACGTGATGTTTCTCCAGTGCGACCTCCACCAACTTGTGGGGTATTGAGCCATAGGCATTGGTGAGATCTAACCACAACACAGCCAGGTCCCCCTTGCCTTCCCTTGCCTCCCTTATCAGCTGGGTTACCACGCCTGTGTGTTCCAGGCAACCTGGGACTCCTGGTATGCCTCCCTTCTGCACAGACGTGTCGATGTATTTATTGCTCAACAGGAAGTTGGAGAGTCTCTTGGCCACAATGCTGAAGAATATTTTGCTCTCCACACTGAGTAAGGAGATGACCCGAAACTGGTCGATGTTCTCAGACTTCTCCTCTTTTGGGATGTACACTCCCTCCGCATACCTCCAAGGCTGGGCGATTTTCCCTCTTCTCCAGATGACTTTCAGGGCCTTCCAGAGCCTGTGTAGAAGCTTTGGGCAGTTCTTATAAACCTTGTAAGGCACTCCACTAGGACCTGGTGCTGAGCTTGACCTTGCTCTCCTCACCACTTCCTCTACTTCTCTCAGGCAGGGCTCCTTCAGGTTAAACTCTGATGTAGGCTCAGGTGGTCCCAGCAGTGCTTCGCATGGCCCCAGCGGTCGTTCTCTGTTTGGGTCAGAATAAGTGGCCTTAAAGTGGTTGTTGATAACATCCTTGGAGCAGGTGAGTTGGCCAGTCCTCTTCTGGCCAAGGAGCTGCTTGGTCAACTTGAAAGGGTTGGCCAAAAATGCTGCCCTCTTCCTTGCTCTCTCTTTCCGCCTCTTCCTGTGGAACTCTGCCCTACAGTGGTTCATTTGGACTTTTGTATGCTTTTGTTTTAAGACATTTTTATGTTTTTGAATCTTTTATTTTAAGACAGTTTTAAGACTATTTTAGTTTAAACACATTTTTATGTTTTTAAATTTTTAGTTTGATGACATTGTTAAGCTTTATTGATTTTAATAACACTGTTATGTCTCTTATTTTCACATTTTAAGACATTGAGAGAAGAAAAAAAATCTGTTTGAATTTGGGCTTTAATCATATGGTTACATGTTTGAGTTGTCAGTTTAATAACAATGTTAAGATAGAGTTCTGATTTTTTCATTTCAATAAGAGTTAAATCATACTTCTGAAAGTGTTGATTTTTGATTGTAAATCCATTTGAATTGTAATTGTCCAGTTGTATAATGACTTTAAATTGTGGAAGTTCAATTTGAACTCTAAAGGTTTATCATACTTTCGTATTGGTGAATTCCGGATTTTAAAGATGTTGTTACAATTTCGAATTATAATTCTAAGCATATTTTTACAAGTGTGGATCTTAGATTTTAATCATATTTTGGGATGTTCAGTTTAAGCATATCTTTATGGGTGTGGATTTTCTTTTGATCAGATTTTTACATATACATGTTGGAGTTTTTGATTTTAACCATTTGTTTACATTTTTATTCTTTCATTTGAATAATATTGTTGCAAAAAAAAAAAAGAAACTCTACTTCTATTGATGTAGGGTATAAGGTGTGAAAATAAAACTGGGGGATAATTGGAAGTTAATGGGAGTGTTGGGAGTAATAAGTTTTGAATATAGTGAATTTAGTCTTTAGTATTTAAGTTATTATTATAAGTTATCAGAGTGAATTGGAGGAAGAGACTGTGCCATTGAAGAAAATTGTTAAGGAAATAAAAATAAAATAAGAAAGTTTTTTTTGTTGTTGTTGTTGTTTGTTTGTTTAGTTTTTGCTTGGAATTGGTTATCTGAGGATGTTGTCGGCTCCAGAGAGGAGCCGAAAAGGGGGATTTGTTGGGAAAAAAGGAATATATTCTTTATTTTTTTTTTTGTATCTTGTTTGTTCATTACACAATTTTGTTGGTATTGCTTAAGGTAAAATATTAACTGAACTTCTTCTGTTGAGTCTGATATGTTTGCATACTAATGATGCATTTTTGCAGAAGTAGAAGTTTCTTGACACTGACTGGAAAGATCTCACTTAGCTTTTCTTTACAATGCGATGTTCTTAAAGGTGTGAAAACAGAATGTTACAGAGCATGCCTTATCTGATAACAATGTCAGCATACGTGCGCACAGAAGTTTGCAGATAGAGGAAGTATGATTGTTTGTGGCCAATGGAGGACTGGAGAATGATAGACAAGTGACGAATTTTACTAAACTCCACCTGTTAATATCAGCTGCCTATAAAAGTTGGAGTCAGAAAGTGAACTTTGTTGCGCACCTCCTTAATGTAACTTTTGCATTGCATTGAGGATAAGAGAATTCTGTGAATCGAATTACTCATTTGTACACAATAAATTGTTACGATGTTTGACATTGAAGAAAAACCTCTCCTGACCTTTTTTATTGAACACGCATGGAATTGGTTAAAAATTCCAACAGCCTATATAAAATTATTTTACTCCAGCCAGACTAAAATAAACAGCCTTTGTCCAGAATAAAAACTATTAGGCTGTAGGAAATACTGTGAAAATGTTCTTGGTCTAGTAAACCTAGCTTTTGACTTCACATAGCCTACATGTGTGTGTTTTGTCTACTACACCTCTTTCACTTCTGATATGAAACCACACAAAGATGAGGCATAATGGCAAAACTGATTTACCTTTGTATGTCTGCATGTGTATGTATTGGACTGACTTTCATGGAATAATATTGCATAAAAATTACAATACAAAATTCACACAAACATACAAAAAAGTGAAAATGACAACAAACAGGACTTTAAACTAAGATAGAAATAAAATACAACACATGCACATCCTAATGATTTATTTGTAACATTGTTATATTAGATAGGTCATGTTATGTTTTTACAAAGATGTGTTTTGTTTTGTTTGCGTGTAAATCTAAATAAATAAACATATGTAATGGTCTTCTTGTCTTTTTTTTAATTATCAACGAAAATACAATAAAGGTATACAGCCAGGTATAAACTTTAGTAAAAACAGAAGACAGAGACTCGTAATTTTAGTCTCATCCAATAAGCATTGAGCTGTGTCATCAGTCAGTTGTTTCCCATCATGCTTTTGGTGAGCGCAGTCGTTGGAGAGCAACTGCAGCCGACTGCTCAATCCGAGACATCCGCCTCGCGGTCGTGAGAGTTTTTTGGCGCACGTCAGCGTGACCTCAGATCAAGGCGCACGCAAGTCGGACACGTTTCTAACCGGCATGCATCTCGCGGTGATCACCGGTGATGCGTTCTGCGCAGACTTTGGCCATCTCAAACGAACCTAACGTGTTAACGCGTAATTGTGTTTTAATGCGTAAATTACATGTAAACGCGTTTGTTGCAGACGTTTTCTATGGCGTTCGGAGAGGCTCAATAACATGACGCTGCAACATGCACTCGTCTCAGTAAACGTCTCCCTAACGTCTTGATTATATTTTTAAATTTGCTATTAAATTCATTCAATTTAAGACGCAGACGAGACATAGACGTGACATTGACGTCACGCAGACGTCACGTAATTCACGTGTGGCAGTGAAGTGTCGAGACAGACAACACGCGTGATTCATGTGTAGCAATGAAGTTATTTCTTTATTTTTTCGCTAACACGTATGAGAACACGCTTCTCACACGGCTCAGTGCAGTGTGTGAGCAAGTGCATACATGGAGAAGGAGCAGTCGACCCTGTCGTCGCCGCCTCAACATGTCGAATTTTGAATAGGAGTGAATGGGAGGGCAGATGTCAAGGTAGTGGCGATGACATGGCGATGTCATATAAAAACCATTCTAGGCTGCGACGTAGCGGCGACGCACGTAAGAAAATTGTAAAAAAAATAGGACGTGTGTAGTACGTCTTAACTAAGATGTCGCCTCGCATAACGTGTCATAAGCTCGCCGCCTCACACGACGTGTCCTAAGCACGCCGCCTCACACGACGTGTCCTAAGCACGCCGCCTCACACGACGTGTCCTAAGTATGCCGCCTCACACAACGTGTCCTTATAAAAGCATTTTACATACAAAGTATCTATTACTTAATGCCTGAAAAACATTATCATGTTCATTTAAATAAATTATAAATCCAATAAGTTCTGATTGATCTTAAAAAAAAACACCAACTACTCTTCAATGGCTGGTTTGTAAACAATGCAACACATTATTATAGTGGCAAAATTTTAATCATTAACAAAGTATGAAATAAGCATATTATACGCGTTTTTAAGTTATACAATATCTATAGCTTATAAACCGCTTATAACGTCTATTAATGTAAAGTTAATGCTTAAATGATAAACTATAACTATCTGCTAATGCTTAATAGCTATTAGTGTGCTATTATAAAGTGTTACCAAATTAGTAGCCTATTAAATTGTAGGCCTATTTTATAATACTTGATCATGTAGAAACATAACATTACATGGCCAGTTTAGGCTTATGGTTTAGCTGCATTGGATAAAGCCCCGGTCAGATCACACGATTTTTATTGTTGGTTAGGAAAGTCACTATATGCCAGATTATGTGATTTTTATCTTGATAAAATCTTGACTTGTTGTGGGTAACAGATGTGCCAGACTACACGTTCCTTCACGATTGGTCATCCCATGAAGTCTACGACCAACATTATTTCCCAAACAGTGTTGCTATCATAACATTTCTTATCGCAATAAAAAAAAAATGTTTAATCTTATTTCAATATCAATAAACACTGATGCTGGCTGACAACTAATAATTACATTAAAGGCATTCGTTATGACATTGATTATAAATTAAAATATGGCACTATATGGCTTTTATGAGTCAAATTAAAGCATTTACACTGACAAAATATTGAGATTAATGTTTCAAATACATTTTTTAATGTACAAAAAATGTTGGTAGAAATGTCATGTTGCCAATACAATGTTCTCTGACAGTAGGATCAATAGGATCAAACTTTTGTGTTTCTTTTTTAATATTAATATATTTATTTGAAATATAAATGTATATTTTTCTGCCAATGCTGCTATTAAACACTTTCTTTGCCTGAACATGAAATTAAAGCACATCAGCAGCTGTGAAGCCGTAAAGCATTCATTAACTCCTTATTTTCCATGGAACAAATCATCTTCACCGCACAGTTGGACGGCCACAAACAAAGATAAAATCTGTATGTTTCTTGTAAAAAAATAGCTTTTTGAAACGAATTTCGTTATCTATAGTTCGTTATCTACGGCGTTTTATTAATTGTCATGTATTTTTCGTTGGTCAGTGAACTACTAGATAAAAAAGAATAACGAATAACCTTCGAGATGCGCTTCAAAACAAGTCTGCTATATGCTTCAGCGCCAAAACAGGAGTTGTCGTGAGATTGTATTGGTTTGTTAAATAAAATAGCCTAAATAAAATTAATTAAATATTCACAGTTTCAGAGAGGCCTATATTAAACTGTTTTCACTATTAATTACACAATTGAATAAGCAGGACAGGCTTTTGCAATGTATTTAACAAACTCAGAAGGATGAGAGCAGAGGCGCCTGCAGCCATGGCTGTGCATACCAACCATAAGAGGGCGCGAATTAATGCCACTTATTTATTTATTTATTTTAATTCATTAAATGATCATTTCTAGTTTACTTTGATGCTTTGTTATGTAGCTTTCAAGGCAAGGCAAGTTTATTTATATTGTTACGGCTGGATGTGACGAAGACAACGGTGTGAGGATCCAAATGCAGTTTATTAAAAGTCAGTATAGCGATGATCATCAGGAGCAAACAGGTAAATATGAATGATCAAAAATCGTGGTCTATAAACAGGGGGAGGGTCAAAAGTCAGGCGGCAGGGCATGGACAAAACAAATAGCAAGGCAAGGTCAAAAAACACGGAAAACAGAAACAAAGGAAACCGCGTTGCAAGTTACTTAACAGATAACAATACTCAGCAACAGTGAGTGTAACTGAGTGGCTTAAATAGAGAGTGTACTGAGTGGCTTCAGCTGGGAGTCTCTAATCAGTGGTGACTTGGAGCAGGTGAGTGTGTGTGTTGCATGAGTGGAGATGTAGTCCTTAACATGGCTGATTTGTAGTTCACGGAAGTGTGTGTGTGAACCAGCGATCTCTGACAGTGGAGATCGCTGGTGATCGTGACTGAAGGATTTAATTATTAGTATGTGAGTTTTATACTGCTGTATACTCCATGTATAACCTGTC
>CAIGQQ010028982.1:444293-455767 GCA_903798035.1 Danio albolineatus | reverse complement strand
AATCTACTGAACCACTCAGCTGATTTTCTTCTCATTCTTCCGAGCTCAGACGGTCTTGATGCAGACACTCACTGGTGACAAGAAACTATAGAGAAGAGACCTGAGGAAAGGAGAAATTTTCCTACAGTGACATTACCCCCCCTTTAAGGAGCGCATTCCAGACGCTCCAAAACAGTTCAGGTGGGAGGTGGAGCGGAGGCGGAACAGGGGGAGGGATGGAGGGACAAGAACATGTAGCTGCAGAGGACCAGGAGCTTTGGTTCAGGAAGCATTGGCAGTTCATATAACCCCAGTGGGTCAGGAGGTTTTGGTACAGAAGGCACTGGCAGTACATTCAACCCCAGTGGGTCAGGAGGCTTAGGTACAGGAGACAGGAGAAGGCATTTTCAGAACAGGAACAATGACAGGAACTAAGGTTAGTACAGACTTGAAACATAAAACCTTCTTGTGAATAATAGTCAGACTGACGCTTACCCTTTTCTGAGCTGGAGGGCTGTGAGAAGCTGGCAGCGTGAAACATCTGGGCGGTGCCGGCAGGGCAAAGAGCTTGGCTGGGGCAGGCAGGGCAGGACGTCTGAGTGGTGTCGGCAGGGCCAAGAGCTTGACTGGAGCCGGTAGTGCAAGGAGCTGTACTGGCGCCCTCAGTGCAAAACGTCTGGGTGGTGCCGGCAGGGCAACGAGCTTGATTGGAGCCGGCAGGGCAATACGTCTGGTTGGTGTCGGCAGGGTCAAGAGCTTGACTGGGACCGGCAGGGCAGGACGTCTGGATGGTGCCGGCAGGGCAAAGAGCTCGACTGGGGCCGGCAGTGCAAGAAGCTGTGCTGGAGCCGGCAGGGCAAGACGTCTAGATGGTGCCGGCATGGCAAAGAGCTTGACTGGGGCCGGCACTGGCGGGCACACTGGGGCTGGAGCCGACACTGGCGGGCGCACTGGGGCTGGAGCCGACACTGTCGGGCGCACTGGGGCTGAAGCCGACACTGGCGGGCGCACTGAGGCTGGAGCCGACACTGGCGGGTGCACTGAGGCTGGAGCCGACACTGGCGGGTGCACTGAGGCTGGAGCCGACACTGGCGAAGAGGCCTTTCTCCTCCGCCTCCGCTATTGGGCGCGGGTTAACCCTTGGGGGTTGGGTATAGACTGGGAGGTGGTGCTGGCGGTGGTTAGAGGGGTCCATTCCCCCTGCAGGATCTCCCTCTCCTCCTGAAGCATATGGTCCACAAACTGCTTGTACGACCAACCCACCATTCTCTGGATCTGCAGAGGAAGCAGAGGCTTGTCCAGAGCAAAATTTAGGTGGGTAATTAACAACCAGTCATTTAAATTCAGCCCCTCAGCTGCACTATGAAATCTCTCCGCAAATTCCCCCAAATCCGAGCCACATTGCTGCAGTGATTGTAATTGCAGGAGCTGTGCAATGTGGCTGGAGAAGGGACTGACCTTACTCTGCTGGGTCCTCATTGTGGCTGAGTATTCTGTTACGGCTGGATGTGACGAAAACAACGGTGTGTGGATCCAAATGCAGTTTATTAAAAGTCAGTATAGCGATGATCATCAGGAGCAAACAGGTAAATATGAATGATCAAAAATCGTGGTCTATAAACAGGCGGAGGGTCAAAAGTCAGGCGGCAGGGCATGGACAAAACAAATAGCCAGGCAAGGTCAAAAAACACGGAAAACAGGAACAAAGGAAACTTGTTCGAGCTAAAATTAAACCACAATTATGGTGATGGTGAATGTGAATTATATAAAACAATCAATATAAATTTGTAGTAAAACAACAACTTAAGGTTACTTTATTATTTCACATGACACGTAAGTCGGGAACACGTTTGTTGAGGCGGCGTGCTTATCACACGGTTGTTGAGGTGACGTAACCATCTCAGACGTAAAAGTACACAACTGTCTCCTTCGTTTGGTTATCCGAGGCACTATCCACTTGCCATAAACAGCCTTCCATATGACACCACATCTACGTTTTACTTAAATAGGCTAGTTTGAGATGGCCAAAATCTGCGCAGATCGCATCACCGGTGATCACCGCGAGATGCATGCCGGTTAGAAACGTGTCCGACTTGCGTGCGCTTTGCTCTGATGTCACGCTGACGTGTGCCAAAAAACTCTCGCGACCGCGAGGCGGATGTCTCAGATTGAGCAGTCGGCTGCAGTTGCTCCCCAACGACTGCGCTCACCAAAAGCATGATGGGAGACGACTGGCTGACGACACAGCTTAATGCTTATTGGATGAGACTGAAATTACACGTCTCTATCTTCTGTTTTTACTAAGGTTTATACCCGGCTGTATACCTTTATTGTATTTTCGTTGATAATTTAAAAAGACATGAAGACCATTACACGTTTAATTATTTAGATTTACACGCAAACAAAAACAAAACAAACCTTTGTAAAAACAAAACGTGACCTATCTAATATAACTAAATGTTACAAATAAATCATTAGGATGTGCATGTACTGTATTTCATTTCTATATTAGTTTAAAGTCCTGTTTGTTGTCATTTTCACTTTTTTGTATGTTTGTGTGAATTTTGTATTGTCATGTTTATGCATAATTATTCCATAAAAGTCAGTTCAATACATACACATCCAGACATACAAAGGTAATCAGACTGTTTTGCCATTATACCTCATCTTTGTGTGGTTTCATCTGAGAAGTGAAAAGGGTGTAGTAAACAAAACACACACATGTATGTGAAGCCAAAAGTTATGTTTAATAGACCAAGAACATTTTCACAGTATTTCCTACAGCCTCATAGTTTTTATTCTGGACAAAGTTTTGGGCTGTTTATTTTAGTCTGGCTGGAGTAAAAGCAGTTTATATAGGCCTAATAAGCATGTCAATATAATTAGCCCTTTAAGAATTTCTTTATGTCTGCAGAATAAACCACTGTTGTCCAATGGCTTTCCTCATTTTTCTTTAACATAATTAATATATAGTTAACACTTTAAATTGCACCTTTAGGCGGAATAGTATCTTGCTAAAAACTAGTAAAATATTATGTAAAATATATAATATTGTCATTATGGCAAAGACTAGACAAATGAGTTAGTAGAAACTGTTGAAAACTAAATCTGTTATACAGCATTTTTACATATTTGATGCAATACATTTTTTCTTTAAACTTCACAAGAGGGTTAATAATTTTGTCTTTAGTAGTATTTCGCTTTATACCTTCTAATGCCCTCTGAAATTACTATAGAAATGGACCACTTGCTTAATAAAATGCCCAGTTCTAGGGACATTTCTAGCAAAACAAACAAACCCAGCAAGCATTTTTTGGTCTAAAAGACGTCTATTAGACGTCTAAACATAGCCTAGACGTCTAGGCTAAATTTGGGCTGTCAGTGAAAATTTAATAGACGTCTAACCATAGCCCAAGATTAGACTAGTCTTCATTTAGACATCTATACAACGTCTACATATATCCTTCTAATAGCAGGTGAATTTTGGTCTAGGCTAAAACAAGGCTAAATTTGGGCTGTCAGTGAAAATCTAATAGACGTCTAACCATAGCCCAAGCCTAAACAAGTCATCCAAATATCAGCTAATGAATGACTGTTTAAACAAAAATACACAAATACATATCAACATTTTTGATTAACAGTTTTTCAAAAAGGCAATCCATTCAAACTGATTAAACACAGGCTTTTATTAATAAAAGCACAATTAACAATATTAAAAACATTAAATATCAAAATATTCAGTTATGACTACGCAGATTTTGAGCCCATCATTGATTCTGTTTATTTACTGCTGTAAATGTGTGTAAATTCATATTTATTCAGTTTTTAAATTAATTTCAGTAAAAATATTGATTAATATGATAATAATCATATTATTTATTTACAACACAGTTTGTAAAGTAACATTTTCTGTCTTTTAGTAGAGATTTTATACAAGTGGCTTGCTTTGTTTACCAAATAAAGTACATCTAATTGGATTTGCATTGTAAACATTAAATAAAAGTTAAGGCATTACTTTTTATTTCATATATTAATTTTTTTGTTATGATGTTCCTAAAATAATTCCACATAAATCCGCAGATTTTTAACAAAATACTCCGCAGAAATAGCAAAAAATGTCCGCAGATTCCGTCTGGCCCTAGTTATGACAAAACAAACAACATAAAAACACAGATTTTTTTTTTTCTGTTGAACACGGAAGATATTTTGAAGAAAGCTGAAAACCTGTAAAAAACATACAATGGAGATCAATGGTTACAGGTATTCGGCTTTCTTCAAAATATCTTGTGTTCAACGGAAGAAAAAAAACTCAAAGGCTGGACTTTAAGCAAGTTGGGACCATTGCTGTCTATAGAGAATGAGAGAGCTTTCCGATTTCACTGAAGTATCTTAATTTATACTCCGAAGACAAATCAATGTTTGGAATGACATGAATAATTAAATGTTTTAATTTCTGGTTGAACAAACCCTTTAAGTGTACATGAACCCAAAAATTCCATCCAATCCATATGTGACACTTAGCAGGTTCTGCAGAACTTCTACACTAACATCTGTAGGTCTGTCCTCGGGACCAGCATCCTCAGCCCAAATGATAAAGATCTCCACTGCTGTGTGTGCATTTTGAGATTCAGCCTCTGCACTTTTAGTCCTGGAGAAAAAGGAAGAAAATACTGAGATGTGTTCTAAACTCAGTCTTGTGGGATGTGAGTTTTACAGATACATTTATGAAAGGAGGGCAGGTCGACACACTTACCACATACTCTTTTACAAGTCTTCATTGAGGTAGATGCACGGACTCTTCAAATGAGGTAGGTCTTCAGGACACAATCACGCTTGATGGTTAAAAACAAAAAATAACATAAGTAATCAGCCTTAAGCTGTAAACCTGTGACTAATTTACACATTTACATTTTTAATTCAATTATTTATTTCATTATTTTAACTATTTTAGTAGAAATGTGTTAGATTCAATGTTTCTTTATGTCAACAGCATATATGGATAATATATGGCACAGTTATATGGATAATGCATAAATATTGTTTAAAGTTTCCATTATGTGTGTTTGATGGGACTCGAAAGCTTCTTCCAGCTTGTGAATGTACATGGGCAATCTGCATATGGACAGGGAAACCAGCATATGTGGCCATAGTGTAAATATTTTAGTCTAAAATGTTTAAGCAACTCATACCTGCTAGACTGCTCATTTCACATAGCCACACTCAAATATTTGTGGAGAAAAACAAATAGTTACAAATATTAGAGAAGCATTATAATAATTATTAACAGCTTACTTCATACTTCATTTTACTGTGACAAGTCAAAATAGTTACTCATATTACAAAAAAATATATACATTTTCCATGAAATTGTAAAGTTTATTTATTAAATCTAAAACAATAACCTTGTAGCAGCATTAATGGTAAGGATTACAGGAGCCTGTCTTGTCAAATGACGCTTCAATTAGTTTCTGTAAGAGACAAATGACTTTAATTAAAAACGGTTAAATCAGTGTTTGTGTTTAAATTTAGTCGCTTTTGTTATGTAATCACAATCTAACAATTCTCTTAAAATCTAGAACTGCAGAAGTTTCACTTCTTGACTAAGTAATTCATTGCCTTCATGAATTTAATGAAGACGACTCGCAATGTACAAAATAAATGCAGTTAATCACCGAACTTAGCTTAATAAGTGTTTAATTTTGCATGTTTGAAAGATTGTAACATTCCCTCACACCGTTTTTATTTTCGTCTAAGATTTACAGAATGAAGGGTGTCTGTGCATATGTTAAAACATGCACATATAATAAAAACATTGCCAAACAACATGATATTAAAGCAGATTACACTTACCTTTCAGAGCACTCGCGCTCTCAATCCACAGCACTACAAATTTCAAATGACAACAGCTTTCTTCCTCTTGATTTGCTGGTCCATTTCAACCGACTTGACAAATGCGCAATAGCGCCATCTATCGTGTGGAGTACGAAGCTGTGTCAATTTTGCTTAACTGATTAGATCTGGCTTGTTCTACTGGAAGATAAGATATATTATATCATATTCATTTTTAACTCAAAATAAAAAGGCAGTAAGTCTACATTTACATTTTTATGTCAATTTTACGAGGTGAGTAAAGCCCATCTAATTCAAAGCTAAATTATGGCTACAAATAGAACAAAATTTGTGGATGTAGTACTGATAATGCAGATGTGATGTATTAACCATTGCACGCGCTGCATGGCCAAATACTACAGTGAATCAGTTTAGACTATCAGTGGGCTATAAATAGCCAGCCTGATGACGAGCTAAATCACGGCTACGATCAGGCTATGAAAATTACATATATTCTTAAAAACCAAACACGTTATAAATGCTATTTACTTTCTTTACTTAAAGAAATATCATAAATATCACGAGGTATTTTGCCAAAAAAGACAGGTAACCAAATTTAAGTTTTTTTGGGCTAGAGATGGGTTACACATAGCCGGACTAGATTGGGTCTATACGTCACCGAGAAAGTGAAACCCCAGCTATTACTCGCAGGTACCTCATAAACGTTACTGACTTTGCTTACATAATGGAGTATCATACATATAAGTTTTATTTTACAAAAAAAACAACATGCAACCAAATTTAAGGTTATTCGGGCTAAAATTGGGTTACACGTAGCCGGACTAGATCTGGTCTATACTTCACCTAGCCGGTGAAATGACAGCTATTGCTTGCTGGGAACAAACAAACATTTGTCATGACCTGTCACTCAAACACATCTTGCTATAGTTACTTAATTTATAATGTTGCCATTGAAAGCTTTCATTCTTAAAAAGCTTTCTAGCTGTTTATTTGTTCATTCTTTTAATGTTTACCACTGTTGAACATACAAATGTATATTTTAAATACTGTACACCCTTTTAAGTAATGAGCTGTTCATCTTCTGTTATTCTGGCCATCTTTTTGATATTTCAATTGCATCCACTCACACATTAAAAAATACTATAGTAACTTATAGGAATACTATAGTGTTTTTGAACCATATGCATATTATAAAAATAGCCTATTTAAATTCTATATGGTATTGTAACCCCTAGTTCGTTAGAAAGAAAATAAAGAAAAAGGACTTTAATTTAAATTACTTTTATTAATTTCCCAAAGAGGGATATCAAACCATCAACAACAAAAAAACACTTTGGTAGCAGGTGATCAGCATAATCATCAATAGGTTTTCATATCAGGTGCAAACATGCAATACTCTCAAGGCAATTAGAGTTATACACCACTCTTAGATAATGTGCAAATATGCAATACTCCACAGTCCATATATAGTGACTCAAAACGGTGACATAAGCCAACTCCTAAAACAGAGCCAGAAAAGATACCCTTATTACACTACCATTAATATCTAAACATGAAACATTTAAAATACAACATTCATCCAATTATAATAGCCCTTATAATATACATACACAATGCTAAAACAAATTAACAGCATGTAACAAACATGTATCTTAAACACATACCTGGACAAACTATGACAGCTGTTGCCCAGCATTAGCACCTGCTGCAGGTATCCTCGACAAAGATCCTATTTTAATACACATGATTACAAGAGTTACCCCATTTAAAACATCATACAACATGATTATTCAAAGTTCACTTTACCTCAAAAACACACTGACGCTGCCCAACCTTCCTTAAGTTGTCTGCTGTTGGATCGGCATTGTCTGCTTGGCGTGCACGCCACACTTCCTCCTCAGAACTGCCGCTCCATTCATAAAAGTAGCGTCTGACCGGAAATTACCGCATTTCGCCTAAATTTCCGCCCTGTTACCGTTAACACTTAAAGTTTATGGCAATTACATTATCACAGCAACTATAAACATAACCAAATACTGAAAACAACATGTCCAAAAACACTATAATATTTATTATAAGTTACTATAGTATTTTTCTTGAGGTTCGTCCGCGATAAAAAACGCGAACGCGATCTCCACCACTGGTGACGTTTCCAGGCTGCAAAAGAGCGAGATTTGAGATGTGGCCGACTTCTGATGTATTTTTTGAGCCCTCCTCTTACTGCAGCCGCCTGCTCTCGTCTACATTGCAGTCAAGGCGAGGCGCACCTCAAACAAGCCTAATTATTCATGATTCCGTGACTTAAGCACTATGCTGTGCTTACTGTGACCTTACCTCATCATCCAAAATGATGAACGGAGAGCAACGCATGCAGAAGTGCCATAAGAAAAATGAACCGAAAGCAACAAAATGCAAAGCGACATAGTTTTGCTGTTACTGGATATCTGGTTCAGTTAATTAGTCAGATAGGGAAAAATCATTCCTTAGAAATCGAAATTATGATTTAGCAAAGTGCAATTATTAGTGTAACCCTTATTTTTGTCTGCTTACACACCAGTCTCTCCAACGTGGGTATCATAAATAAACGCGGGTTACCAGGGTCATAATTCGTTTCTTTTTCTTTAATCTGGAGCATCGACATAACATTTCCAAACAGCTTTACAACAACTTTGCATCTGCCAAATTTTTCTCCACTTCCCTTTTTTCTCCCTCTCCTGCCTTTCGGTGCACCTCCTTTAAAGGAGCCAGAGCATAACAATAACTTTCACAACTAACACCTATTAAACTTTGCACCAGACATATTAAAAGTAAATAGAAAATCTAAGTAGATTCAATAACATTTTTACATTTAATTATTAATTATCAAAATATTAATTAAAATATTGAATAAAATAAAATATAAGGTAAAGGGGACACAGTGGCGCAGTAGGTAGTGCTGTCGCCTCACAGCAAGAAGGTCGCTGGTTCGAGCCTCGGCTGGGTCAGTTGGCGTTTCTGTGTGGAGTTTGCATGTTCTCCCTGCGTTCGCATGGGTTTCCTCTGGGTGCTCCGGTTTCCCCCACAGTCCAAACATGTGGTACAGGTGAATTGGTTAAGTTAAATTGTCCATAGTGTATGAGTGTGAATGAGTGTTTATGGATGTTTCCCAGAGATGGGTTGTGGCTGAAAGGGCATCCGCTGCGTAAAACAAATGCTGGATAAGTTGGCGGTTCATTCCGCTGTGGCAACCCCGGATTAATAAAGGGACTAATCCGAAAAGAAAATGAATGAATGAAAATATAAGGCTACATTGGATTAAAGATGATCAAAATCATGACTTAAAAAGTTGATATTTGCTAAGTCAAAATTATGACAATAAATATATAGAAATTACATTATTAGGTGGTGAAAAAATGTCCAAATATGTAATTTCATGCTTTAAAAATGAATTATCTAATAAAACATGAAATCTTCTAAGACATTGAATCATTAACTGAGAATGATTTATTTTTTGAAATTTCAATATGCATTCATTCATTCATTTTCTTTTCCCCTTAGCCCCTATATAAATCAGGGGTCGCCACAGTGGAATGAACCGCCAACTCATCCAACATATGTTTTATGCAGCTGATGCCCTTCCAGCTGCAACCCAACACTGGAAAACATCCATACACACTAATTCACACACACTACAGACAATTTAGCCTACCCAATTCACCTGTGCCACATGTCTTTGGAGTTGTGGGGGAAACCTAAACACCCAGCTATAAAAATATATAAATATAATTTGTCATTGAATCATAAATATATAATTTATATGTGTGTGTAATTTTCAGTTAATGACCCAATCTCTTTTTTTTATAAAGACTTTCTTTCATTAATTATTTTTAAAGAATTAATGCAGTGACACATTTAGATGGTTCTTATTTTAAAGTATGTTGTAAAGACTAGAACTCTATAGTAAATTCATAAAGTATACATTCAAAGGGCAAAGGACAACAATAAGTACATTAACAAAAGAAATATGTGGAATACAAATATTTTATGAATCAGAACAATTTTTTCATCTGTCTCTTCAATTTATCCTTACAATTTATCCTTACAGGTGGATCACTCAGTCTTAGCAGGTGTAAAACATCTGCACTGACTCCTCAGACTCCCACATCTGCACTGATTCCACATCTGCACTGTACTTTTCTGACGTCCACATCTGCACTCACTCCTCAGGCGTCCAGATCTGCATTGTCTCCTTAGACATCAACATCTGCACTGACCGCAGACATTTATTCACTAAATTCGTTAATCACCACCTGGTGTGTGTTGAATTATTTTCTGGTGTTGTGTCAGATTTGGAAACATATTTGCATTTAATGTAGATAGAGGTAAAGTTGGTTTTATATTCACACATTCAGACTTCCCCTTAATAATATAATTTCATAAAAGTATTGTTTACAAACTCTAAAAAGCGAAATCATACTAGCAGCCAATGACTTTCAAAGTACAACATTGTTATCAAATAAACTGTTAATCTTGTTTTCAAGTCATACCTGCAGGTTATTTTTAGACCGAATATTCAAAGTGCTGTGGTAAACAATATAGGGAGTGTCAAAAGTTGTCACTGAACGAATGTGTGAATATAAAACCAACTTTACTTCTATTTAATGTAGTAGTAGACTTTTACTTTTTCTTAATCATTATAAATCAAAATCTTTATTTGAAAGTTTTATATACATTTATTGTTTCCCTTTCTGCAATAAAGGAATGTAAACAGGTCCTTGGTAATCATTTAATAAGTCATACAGTTTTATATGTCTGTTTATTTTGCCATGAAGAAATATAAATGGTTGATTTTTCAATTTTATTAATTCAACAAATATTTTCTAGCTGTAGTGTTTATTAACATGAAAACACTGTAATATAAATGGTATTAGGGTCACCACGGTGACGGAGTGAGTAGCATGATCACCTCACAGCAAGAAGGTGGCTGATTCGAGCCTCGGCTGGATCAGTTGGCATTTCTTTTTTTCAGTTTGCATGTTCTTCTCCCCGTGGTCGTGTGGGTTTTCTCCGTGTGCTCCGGTTTCCAAACACAAGTTGGCGGTTCATTCCACTGTGGCGACCTCATATTAATAAAGGGACTAAGCCAAAAAGAAAATTAATGAATGAATAAATGGTATTATACACATTACTAAAGAATAGTAAAGCACTAGAGCATGTGTCTATATAAATTATATGTTTATGTGGGAGGAATGCGTAGATGATCTATTTTATTTTGTAGTGCATTTGCCAATATATGCACATTTTACATAGGCATGTGAAGTAACAATACAGTGTTAGTATAGATGTTGAAAAATGCCTGTCAGCTATAATTAGGGACCGAGCACCGTAACGGTGCGTAGGCCCTATTGGAATTGCTCCGTTTATTATTATTATTATTATTATTATTATTATTATTATTATTATTAGGGACCGAGCACCGGAACGGTGCGTAGGCCCTATTGGAATTGCTCCGTTTATTAGGGACCGAGCACCGGAACGGTGCGTAGGCCCTATTGGAATTGCTCCGTTTATTATTATTATTATTATTATTATTATTCTTTTCCCGAATGAATCGCCAAATTGGCGGTCTAAACGTGCCCGAAAACTCACGAAACTTTGCACACGCC
>CAIGQQ010028982.1:433505-444283 GCA_903798035.1 Danio albolineatus | reverse complement strand
ATAACTCAGCCCCACGATGTCTGACCTGCCTGAAACTTCCTAGGTTCAATGAGATTCCTCTCCTGAACACATCTACAAACCTGTATTGAGTCACAGGCATAGCGCCACCTGCTTACTGAAGGAACTTTGGCTTATAACTCAACGAAACAATGTCCGACCAGCCTGAAACTTCACATGTTTGATAAAATTCCTCTCCTGAACACATCCACGTGCCAATAGGTAGTCACAGTCGTAGCGCCACCTGCTGACAGGAGGAAGTTTGGCATATATCTGTGATTTTCTCAGGTTTTTTGTATGTTTCGGCTTAAATTTATATCGTACGCTGTTCACTGTCGTGGTGGGGCCACCGGGCGGCGGTGGGCCGGTGGTGCGAGGTCCCTTTCATCGCTGCTTGCAGCTTTAATTTAATATAAAATCATGGCAGCGACCTGAATGAGTTTACAGTATATATCTATAATCTATATAATCTATATATATAGTTGGAATTTTTAATCAATTCCATGCGTGTTCAATAAAAAAGGTCAGGAGAGGATTTTCTTCAATGTCAAACATCGTAACAATTTATTGTATACAAATGAATAATTCGATTCACAGAATTCTGTTATCCTCAATGCAATGCAAAAGTTACATTCAGGAGGTGCGCAACAGTTCTCATTTTCTGACTCCAACTTTTATAGGCAGCAGATATTAACAGCTGGCGTTTAGTGAAATTCATCACTTGTCAATCATTCTCCAGTCCTCCACTGGCCGCACCCATCCATACGTCCTCTTTTTGTACGAATTGTCTGCACAACATTAAAAGCCTAAGCCTTTCTCAACTGCAAATATTCTGTGCTCACAGGAAGTTTTGCTGCAGAGCTCGTTACTTTTAGACAAGCATTTATCTACTTCTGCAAAAATGCCTTTTGTTAATATTTTACCTTAAGCAATACCAACACAAGTGTAATGAACAAACAAGATACAAAAAATAATAAAGATTATATTCCTTTTTCCCCAACAAATCCCCCTTTTGCCGACAACATCCTCAGATAACCAATCCCAAGAAAAAAAAATCTTTTTTTGATCTACTTAACAATTCTCTTCAATGGCACAGTCTCTTCCTCCTTCAATTCACTCTTATAACTTGTAATAATAAAGACTATGCTCACTATATACAAAACTTATTACTCTCAACACTCCCACTAACTTCCAATTATCCCAAAGTTTTATTTTCACACCTTATACACTTCATCAATAGAAGTAGAGTTTCTCTTCTCTTTTAGCAACAATATTATTAAAATGAAAAATAAAAATTTAAACAAATGGTTAAAATTAAAAACTCCAACATGTAAAAGTAAATATCTGATGAAAAGAAAATCCACACCCATAAAGATATGCTTAAACTGAACTTCCTAAAATATGATTAAAATCTAAGATGAACACTTGTAAAAATTAGCTTAAGAATTAAAATTCAAAATTGTAACAACATCATTAAAATCAGGAATTCACCAATACAAAATTCTAATCAACCTTTAGAGTTCAAACTGAACTTCAACAATTTAAAGTCATTATACAACTAAACAATTACAGTTGAAATTGATTTACACTCAAAAATCAACACTTTCAAAGTATGATTAAACTCAACACTTATTGAAAGAAAAAAATCAGAACTCAATCGTTACAGGGTTATTAAACTGACAACTCAAACATGTAACCATATTTCCCCTTCGGGAGGGGAACTTCAATGCTATGTTGAAAAATTCCACTATGGGGATTTCGTTCAGAAAGCCAATCATCTGAAAGAGTATGTGAACGGGCCAATGAAATGCCAATGAGTTGGCAGCTTCAGCTTGTGCAGCTGATGCTCGTTGCAATCAATTTGGCAATAAAAGCACAGCGATAGCAAAGCTTGGTATCCTTTTTCGCTTCAGAGACTTTTTGAGAGAGTGGATGAGGGTTCCTCGAGCTGGTTTCCAGACAACTGAGCGAACGAGAGCGGTCTCCCGGTCCAGAATGTGTTCAACACGGCGGCAGACGGTCAAGCTGGGTTTCTCATGTCGTCATTGCGATGGCATGACTGTTGCGCAGTTAAGATCGCGGCTTGCTCTTGCAAAAGGGCAAGCCACCCCAGCTGTCCCCTGCACTGCAGTGGACACTCAGGCAGGTCTGAGGTCTAAAGTGGGGGTAAATCCGTCGCCCTCGGGCCCGCGGACCTCCCACTCCTCCAAGCTTCGAGCGGGGCAAGCGATCCGTCTAAACAGATGGTAGCCCTTTCGCTCGATCACACCGGGGACCAGATGTCCACTGCTACATCGGAGGGTGGGCTTTCATTGTCCGACGAGGATTCTAGCCCGCTTCCCCCCTCCAGGGTGGTTAGCGCTGCAACGGATTCCGAATCGGACATGTTAGCTGTGTTTTCCCGGGCTGCTTCGGCCGTGGGTTTGGAGATGGTTTACACCCCAACCCCGCGGCCGGACCGACTAGATGGGTGCTACATGGAGGATAAGAAGGCCAGACCTTCGAGGCTTCCCGTCCCCTTCTTCCCGGAGGTGCACAGTAGGATCACGCAGTCTTGGAGGGCACCTTTCTCTGCCCGTGCTGCGTGCGCCTCCGTCCTCACCACCCTTGACGGCGGAGCTGCCAGGGGGTATGAGGCGATTCCTCAGGTTAAGCGTGCCATTGCGGTCAATCTTTGCCCGCGTGGTGCCTCTTCCTGGCGGGGTCGCCCTTGTCTCCCGTCCAAAGCCTGTAGGTTATCTGCCTCCCTCAGAGCTAGAGCCTACAGAGCTGCGGGCCAGGCTGTCTCCGTCCTGCATGCGATGGCCACCTACCAGTGCTACCAAGCGCAGGCGCTGGCTGAGCTGCACGAGGGTGGTTCCAACCCAGGCTTGTTACACAAGCTGCGCACCGCAACGACTATGCTCTTCGGACCACTAAGTCCGCTGCATGTGCGCTGGGAAGGACGATGTCCACACTAGTGGTCCAGGAGCGCCACCTCTGGCTAAACCTGGCAGCCATGCACGAAGTCGACAAGGTTCGCTTTCTTGACTCCCCCATATCCCAGGCTGGCCTGTTCGGAGACACCGTCGGTGAATTCACCCAGGAGTTCAAAGCGGTGAGTGAGCAGTTAGACGTGATGGCAGAGTCATCTATTGGCGGGATCGTAAGACCGCTCCGCCCGCCGAGCCATCCACATCTGCTGCTCCTCGCGTTGAGCACCTCGTAAGCAGCCCCCCTCCCCCCCCCTTCTTTTCCCTGACCGAGGGCTCCCTACAGCTGGCCTCGGGGCATGCGCAAGTATGCGTTTCCCCCAGTGAGTCTGCTTGCGCAGTTACTGTGCAAGGTCAGGGAGGACGAGGAGCAGGTCTTGCTAGTTGCGCCTCTCTGGCCCAACCGGACCTGGATATCAGAACTCTCCCTCCTCGTGGCGATTAAATCCCCCTCTCATGCCCTCTTGTGATCTCGCCCTCGTTCTCACGAGTTTGCGCGGAGATCTATTCGAACCACTCGAATCAGTATCTTTAAGATTTCTGTCCCTGAAGACAGCTCTGCTGGTCGCGTTGGCATCGATTAAGAGGGTCGGGGACCTGGAGGCATTTTCGGTCAGTGACTCGTACCTGGAATTCGGACCGGCTAACTCTCACGTTGTCCTGAGACCCCGGCCCAGCTATGTGCCCAAGGTTCCTACCACACCGTTTAAGGATCAGGTAGTGAGCCTGCAAGCACTGCCCACGGAGGAGGCACACCCAGCCCTTTATTTGCTGTGTCCAGTTCGCGCTTTGCGAATTTACGTGGAATGCACTCAGAGCTTTAGATCATCTGAGCAGCTCTTCGTCTGTTATGGTGGTCGGAAGAAGGGAAGTGCCGTATCAAAACAGAGGTTGGCCCACTGGATAGTGGATGCCATCTCCCTCGCTTACCAAAGCCAGGGCGAGCCGTGTCCCCCAGTGGTGCGAGCGCACTCCACTCAGAGCATTGCTTCATCTTGGACACGTGCACGCGGTGCCTCTCTAACAGACATCTGTAGAGCTGCGGGCTGGGCGACACCTAACACATTTGCAAGATTCTACAATCTGCAAGTGGAGACGGTTTCCTCAAGGCTATTAGGTAACCTTTGGTGATTGGGGAAACACTCGGTAAGGCCATTTTCCCTAAACACGGAGGTACGTGCGCCTTTTTATTCTGTCAGTAAAGTTCCTCGCTTAGGTGAGCCCTGCAGAGATTCCTCTGAGGCCCCCAGCATCCGACTCAGCAGAGGAGTCAGACGCTGGCCCGTTACGTTGTAGGTCTGCCCGCTGGTCAGCCCGCGTTCTGGTTATAGGTGCCTGCTATGTGCGATCCCCGCTGGCGATCCCATATGCATATTTAGCCACGATGCTGTAACCCTTCTCAGACAGGACCAGTGTCTTCCCTCACCGTTAACCATCTTATATTCATATGCGTACTCCCCTTTTCAGCGCTAGTCCTTATGTTTTCTTGCCACCAGTCTCCCCACTCGGGCAGCAGGTGGCCTCCGCAGCGTCCTCCCTATCAGGACTGCATGCATTCCCAACGTACTGTTGTATCAATTCCTAGAAATTACTAGATGTCTTGCGACTCCCGAAAAATATATCTAAATCCGTCAATCTTCTGTTGAAGTGGGATAAGTAAGGGCCAGAGAACACGTTGGAAGACCACGCCTCCGGTGATGCAGGTGCGCTCATGCTCTACTCAGCCTGGCTAACCTCTCATTGGGGGCAAGGTAAGGTCCATTCATTGTGGCGTTTTCCATACATTTCCCCAGAGTGGAACTTTTTCACATAGCATTGAAGTTCCCCTCACAAAGGGGAATGCTCCGGTTACTAAAGTAACCCTTGTTCCCCGAGGGGGGGAATGGAAATGCTATGTTCCGTCGCCACTATGAATGCCCCTTAGCTGCTGGGGCGAAAGTCTCTTCAGCTAAAAAAGAATGCCCAGCTTTGCTATCGCTGTACTTTTATTGCCAAATTGATTGCAACGAGCATCAGCTGCGCAAGCTGAAGCTGCCAACTCATTGGCATTTCATTGGCCCGTTTACATACTCTTTCAGATGATTGGCTTTCTGAACGAAATCCCCATAGTGGAATTTTTCCACATAGCATTTCCGTTCCCACCCTCAGGGAACGAGGGTTACTTTAGTAACCGGAGCGATTTAAAGCCCAAATTTAAACACATTAAAACTAGATTTTTTTTTCTTCTCTCAATGTCTTAAAATGTGAAAATAAGAAACACAACAGTGTTATTAAAATAAAAAAATCTAAACAACGTCATCAAACAAAAAATTAAAAAACATAAAAATGTGTTTAAACTAAAAGTCTTAAAACTGTCTTAAAATAAGATTTAAAAAAATAAAAAAATCTTAAAACAAAATAATCAAAAATTCCAAAACGTAATGTGTGTAAAATAAAATAATTTAAAATAATGTGATTTTATTTTATTATTATAATTTTTTTTTACATTTTCTCCAATCTAATTTATCAAATTCATTCTTCCCTTTATTTTCTTTAGACTTAGTCCCTTTAATCTGGGGTTGCCACAGCCAACTTATTCAGCATATGTTCCACGCAGCGGATACCCCTCCAGCGGCAACCCATCCCTGGAAAACATTCATAAACACTCATTCACACACTTTCTGTGAGATTGTCATATGTTAATAAATCAGTATTTTTTTCCTTTCTATTTTAGAATTTAACATGGTCCTTTGTTCCCCTTTTTGTGTTGGCGTGTATCTAATATACAATTTTGCCCATGCATTGGTGTTGGTGCATGTTCAGCTCCTACACCAATACATGCTTACACACTCCAATTAGTCAGTTGTCCCCAATTAGACATCTATTAATTAATCTCCCTTTCGGCCTGGACCTAGGCTCCAGGCCCTTTTTAATTAATCCGGCCAGCTTCACACCTTCAGCAACCTGTTTAGAAAAAAAATCTGAAATAAAGCTGTTAAGTTGTTATAATATAGTCTCTACTTAAATTCTCCAAAATTGCTGTCCTGTAAACAATTCAAAAGTCATTAATTCCATTGTTTTGGTCCATAATGATCTAATATCCCTTAATATTATTATTTTTTAAGGCCGCTATCCAATTCTGTTTGGTCTTTGCACAGATTTTTGCCAATTATGTTTTTGAAATGTCTATTTACTCTCTCTATGTTTCCCTGTAATTGTTAGTTTTACACCATCCCTAAAATCATGTTTTTGATTAAACCAATGCCTGCTCTTTTCTAATATTTTCAAATACCATTATCTAATCTAATTTTCCTACAAAAAATCTATTTGTTTCAAT
Source organism: Danio albolineatus (assembly GCA_903798035.1). Classification (NCBI taxonomy): domain Eukaryota; kingdom Metazoa; phylum Chordata; class Actinopteri; order Cypriniformes; family Danionidae; genus Danio; species Danio albolineatus. Next base: position 437,998 of record CAIGQQ010028982.1, on the reverse strand, counting down.
ATCAACACATACAACATTCTTTGCTTGCTGGCCATCCAGTACAGCTGTCAATCATGACTTGCAGGTATCTTTTCATTCACTTGTTCTCCCATATTTCTATAATCACTTATAACCTCCAATCTCATTCTGCTCTTGCAGTTTCTCACATCTCTAAATATTACTCTTGGCTATAATCCGTATTAGTCTTATTAACATGTATTTTACTATCAATTACAGATATTTAAAATGGCTTATGGGTTATTTGGCAATTTCACTCCACCTAGCCCAGACACCACTCGTCCCAATATTGTTGCCTGTCATCTACTCGCCTATAGTTTTATTTACTTATTTTAAACCTAGTTCCATGTAAGTGCCATAAAACCTGTTTTCTTCCAATCAATTAGGTGTCCACTATTTTTCAGCTAATAAAATATCATCAAAATGAACACTACTCCCCCTGGTCACTCAATAAACAATCTCAAAAATGAATCACTTTAAATTTTTACATCAGTATGACCATATTTCCCATACCCTATTAACATCAGCTTTAAAATCTCCTGTCATTCATTGCTCATAAATCATAAACTAAAATACAATACTTCTTTTTTCTGTTGTTTATTGGAAAGATTTAATCCAAATTAAATTAGTCACATCTACGTTTATAAATCAATTGAAATTTAATTTAAACTAAATTGTTTAAGACTGACTTCATATCACCTTATCTAGGTGTTTGTAATAAATGCTCAACAAAATTTTAACACCTCTTCACTATACTGGCTAATTTTATATCCCTCCATCGTAATATTTTAGCAATAATCATTCATTTTTTGAATTTGACACTACTTTAGATAATCCATTTTCTCAGCTATTTATTAATCCGTATGTTCTATTCCTTTGTTATTTTCTTTTTGCTGCTAATTATTTTCTACGTCCTTCCTTTTCAACTAGTTGCACATACAATTTTTTTATATACTTTTATAAGCTGACTACAAATCAAATGATGTACTTGTTAGTTCCTTTCAGCTGTAGTTTTGACTTCATCTGTCACGGTTCAGGGATCTGTGTGTTCCTGTCTGTGTGTTTATGTGTGTGCGTGTGGTGTACCTGTGTTGGTGTGAGCGTGGCTGTCTGTTTACTTTCCCCGTCAGCTGTGTGGTCATGTGGAGAGAATCATCCTATGGGCTGATTAGCCACAGCAGCTGTTTGGTGTTAGCGTAGCTATTTAAATCCAGTGTTCACGTCTCACTTGTCAGTCCGTTGTCCCAACCTGTGTTTGTGTCTCCAGGCTCCATTCGCATATACACTGGTGATGAGTTGCTATAAACCTCTCTCAGTTGTGGAGGTTATCTGCTAAGGTTATTACCTGCTTCCTGAACTGTGTCTCATGTGATCGACTATCGGCTTCCTGAACTGTGTCTCACGTGATCGACTGTGGCTGTTTCTCAATATGCGTTCTTCAGCGGTCTTGCGTCCTCGTGTTCTCGTGTAACGTCATCATCAGCTGCCAAAGTACAGTTCCAATACTCAAGACCGCAAGAACAGAGGACGCATGAAAGCTCCCGGATGTGTTCTCGGTATCGAGGACACACCGATGCAGACTTGAGCACTGAACTCGCTCTAGAAGTCCCAGAAGTCATTGCGACTGGAGGTGGGAAGCGCAGCATTTTATTCAATAAGTTCAGAGATGTACTTATTTACTTCAGGAGTTTCCCTAAATGAGACGGTAAAAGTAAACAATAACGTGAAAATCTTAATAAAGGCATAAACACATTAAGGGTGTTTATTTGTTGAAATTCGTATTAAAATCTGTTTTATTTGTGATGTGCAGCGTATATTTATAATGTCTTTATGCAGAGTATATAGTGTGAAACAGGGAAAAACACTAAATCACTGTATGGATGCTGTAATGTTTAAATAATTTTCAGTTAAAGACGCGCGAGGGTCATGTGACCATCAGGAAGAACGCAGCATCCCATTCCTCACAGGACGCGCTCTCTGTTCTCGCGGTCTCCCGAGTTTGTTCTTCCGATGTGACCTGGCAAGACCGGTCTCCACAAGAACACGAGTCCGTTCTCTGCGTTCTTGGAATTGAGAAACAGCCTATTGGTGCATTCACACCAGACGCGGAAGACGCGTCAAGCGCGAGTCATTTACATGTTAAGTCAATGCAAACGCGCGAAGAGGCATGCTGCGGCGCGATACGCGTGAATGGCGCGGCGCGAATGACGCGAATTGCGCGAATGGCGCGGCGCGGATGGCGCGATACGCGCGATGGCGCCACGTGAATTGAGCGTTTTAAGCGTTTGACGCGTTAAACGCGCAATTCGCGCGCATCGCTTCAGTTTGAAAATCTGAACTTCAGCGGACTTTCGCGCCGCGTTAACCAATCAGGAGCTTGCTCTTGTGGGGGTGTGATTATGACGTAGCGCCTGTTGAGGGTGTCTCGGGGGGAAATCCTCCAGCTGACACCGACAACAGTTCATCATACTCGGCTCAGCTCACTCAGAAGCACCGCTGAAAGCTTCCATCATCCAGGTTCAGTGTCTGGAGGAGTTTATGAGCTCACAGAGCTCCGTGCACCTCTGAAATAATCTAGTGGACTCAGATACAGCTCCAAACGAATGAACGCTGTGTTTCAGGCTTCATAAAGCACATTAACACAGTTATTCTCTCTATAAAACCCCTGTTAGCCATATAGCAATAAAGCTACAGTCACTCATAGACAGAAGCCCTGCCCATCACGCGAATCCGCGTCTGTTCTCAAGTCAATTTGACGCACGAATGAAGCGGATTTGACGCGCGAATGAAGCGGATTTGTACTCGCGAATGAAACGAGTAAACTCAAATGTTCACGCGTCTATTTACGCGCGAATAGCGCGTCTGGTGTGAATTCGGCATAAGAGTTTCATTTGTGACGGCTACTTCCTGGTTTACTGTGTGAAGTTTTCATCAGCTGTTTAGCTGCATTGTTTCCACGAGAAGATACTCCTGTATTCTCCATCGCCTCATTCACGATCTCTGTTTATTGAGCCTTGTTGGATCATTCTGACATTAAACTTCTTTTTACTTTACTCTCGCATTTGTGTCTCCCTGTGTATCATTACAGAACGGACTGACCATTATGGACCCAGCGAGAGTTTCGGGGTTCCAATGGAGAGAGGACAGCCCCTTCCATACCTGTCAACATTCGGATGTGAAAAAAAGGGACCCCCCCCCCCCCCCCCCCCCCCAAAAGAATAAATTAATATATCGCCTCATTAAATATGTCCTTCTGGAGCTGTTTCATAGTAAAAAAACAGTTAAACGGTCATTAACACTTTTTTATATTATTATTTACAAAAGAAAATTCAATAGTATACGTTAGCAAACAGTTTAGCTTATTAAAATGAGCTGTTATAAAGAAATAGGATCAAGTTATCAAATCTTATTCATCTTTTCCTCACTGTATAACTTACACATTCTGAATAAAGAGCAGCGAATGAATCTCATTTATTTAGATTTTTTGTTTGATTACATTAAATAACAGAGGTGTCACTGTTATAAATAACAGAAGTTCACATATATCGTTATAATGAAAGCATTCCATTGCTTTCCTAAAGTTTTATGCTCATTTAGGACAAAATTATTTGTGTTTGAAAAAAAAAAACCCATCAAGATCGACATCTTTAGATGTTATTATTATTAATTATGTGTATATATCTGTTCAAACACAAACACAAAACCCAGTATCCACTTTCGCTATGCTTCTAATCGAGTGTACAGAATCCGTTTGGGAAACAGCGTCTGTTTATCACTACGGACACGTCAGCTGACAGTCACGCACCACTTTATGACTGTTTTGAGGATTGTATAGGAGGAGCGAGGGCACCTGTAATGAAAAGGAAAGGGAATCCCGCCGTTTTTATGTTTATTTCAGAGTGTTTCTTGTCTAAATAAAACGAAAGCACAGACAGATTCCAACAGCTTTAAGAGCAAGTGCGGCCCCTGGCGGTTCAGCGGTATGGGTTGCGTATAGGGAGGATCGACTCTTTAATGTTTATTGACACCTTTTACAGTCTATGATTGACACCCGTCGGAGAACGACTGAAAATACGGGAGAAATACGGGAAAATACATTTACGGGATGATAGCGGGATAGAACTGTAAAATACGGGAGAATCCCGGGAAAAACGGGTGGGTTGACAGGTATGGCCCCTTCCCAAGCCGCACTTGGCAGCTTATCCGTTTGCAGTCGCTGCGGCAATGTGGCATGGACATAAGGGGCTTTGTGGCGGAATTTTGTGGGGCAGCAGCGGGTCTGGGGTTTAACGATCAAGCCCTGGCGAACCTCCTTAACTATGCCCTCGACGAGCCCCTCAATGTCCAGCAAATGTTGGAGTTGAGAGGGCTCTCTTACCATCAGTTTGTGGAGCATCTGGTTCGTCAGGCAGATCCCAGTCCCGCTGAGTCAGTGTCGGCTCTAGCCCTAGTGCGCCCGCCAGTGTCTGCTCCAGCCCCAGTGCGCCCGCCAGTGT
>CAIGQQ010028982.1:299801-324634 GCA_903798035.1 Danio albolineatus | reverse complement strand
TATGATTAGGTCTGTTTGTAAAACTATGGTGTTCTGTTTAGGCTATACTGCTACTGCATTTGAAAAGAAAAAAATAGACTGGGCTATACTTTTTATTGATCAAAAACTGTTATCAATTCAAAATGAAATTAAACGTTAATCATGTTGATAACGGTTAATCAAAGCTATCTGATCTCTTAAATGTTTTAACAAAGATTACAAGTAAAAAAATTCCATAAACTGAAAGGATGCCTAATTTCATTAACAAAACATCTGACTCTGACAAGGTTTCCAGTACTTGTACTTGCCAAACATCCGCACAGCATGATATACCCTCTGTGTTTTACAGCCATGCAAAGCGCTTATGGCATCTGTCCACAGTATATCTTTCTAAAATTATTCAGGCTTGTCCAACCTTTGCATACCTAAAATGACTAATCTCATGGGCAGAATGCAGAAAAGTTTTCTTCTGCATTACACTTCCATTACATTGTTCCACAGTTCAGTGCAATGACATCTGCAGCAAGATGTTCCTGGAGCTCTTTGGAGGTGGGCTGTGGTTTATCTTTGACCATTCAATCCATTCTTCACCTTTGCCTTTCAGATGCTTTTCCTGCACAAGAACTGTTCCTGTGGCCTTCCATTTTCTTACTATATTTCTGACTGTGGAGATAGAGACTTTAAACCTTTGAGATAGCTTTTTGTATCCTTCTCCTAATTCATGTTGGTGCATTGTCCTAGTTTTTAGGTCATTAGAAAGTTCTTTTGAGGTTCCCATGTTGCTACTTTGAGGTTCACAATAAAGTGAAGCACAACTAGCAATCAGCTATCTTAAATATCCTTCTTCATGATTGGTTGTACCTGTGTTAGGATTGTTAAGATTCACTGAGCCACTCAAATTATTTCTTTTTTGTTGTAATCAATCAGCATTAAGTGACTACTGATTTTGAAATTCACACAAAACAGAGGGTGCACAAATTTTTGCATAGCCTATTTTTCAGTTTCAATTTCATGTCACACATCCCAATACTGCTACACTGTCATGACATTATCTAGCTTTCACAAGAAAGTGAATGGCGTAACACAGTGATCTTCTTTTACAAAGAGAGAGCACATAATAATGCAGCCACAGTGGGGGTGCCCAAATGTTTGCGTAAAACTGTAATATATGTATATGTGAGTATATGTAAGGACCAGTGGATCTGATAATTTTAAGCTTTTTGGGTGCAGAGTGTTTGATTTTAAACGCATATTGTTGTAGACATTTGTTTCGCTTGTGCTTAAAATGTTTCTAACTTATTTTGTAACAATTACAGGCAAACCTTTAAGGACTTGTTTGTTTGTTTGTTTGTTTATTTATTTAAACTAGCATACACACAGTCAGTAGACCCCTGGGCTGCAGCTGTTGTAGAAAATGGCAAAAAACAATTTTCACCTGTAGACTGACTGCGTCATTGATAGGTTTGTGGTAAGGGGAGGTGACACTGAGACAAAGTTCTCATTTACATCTGATGTCGACATGCCTACATAGTTTCCTGATATATGTATTATATGCACAGCATAATTTTTAACTGTGTTTAGAGGCAGGTCTCCATTATTAATGTACAGAGAGCAGCTAACTTGCTATAAGGTAGCACATGCGATGGAAACTGAGGTACTGCAGAAGGAGCTGAATGCCTGCAAAGCAGCCCTTGCTGACTTAAACAGCAACACACAAGAAACTTGTTCAGACCTACAAGACCATTGTTCTTCAGCTGATTGAAGAGCAAACAGCAGCAACAAAAGAATGGACGGCACAAATAAGCACTCCAGTAAACTTTAATGTGAATACAGCACAGCCCGCAGTCACCTCAGTGGGTCTGACTCCGTCGTCACAATCAAGTTGCCATATGAATTTCCTGTTCTCCCCTCCCACCCAAGAGCAGCTTGGCATGCTCATACTTTAGAGTCTGGGATCGTCAGATCGGTATGGTTGCTTGCTGTTTTGTGTAGTTGTGCCAGACCCACACTATGCGAAGTGGCCATCCACGATGAACTGAGATGGTTTGACAGGCAAACTTGCATTGTTTAAATTTTTTATAATGAATGTGAAGCTGCTTTGACACAATCTACATTGTAAAAGCGCTATACAAATAAAGATGAATTAAATTGAATTTAATGATTGTTTTCATTCATCGTGTACTCGTGTCTCACAATCAGTCCTCTGTTGATGTTGTTTTAACTAATTAATCACACTTTTTTGCAATTAATTGTGATTAATCGCAATTAAAAGACTGAAACTTGTAGTTTTGGCAATTTAAATGTAAAACCAATGTAAACTCAAGACAAAGCACTATTTAAATTCAAAATATGATTGTTTATTAGAATTTTTGTTTAACTTGTAACACAGACGTCTTCATGTACAACACACACGCAATAGGCCATCAAGATCTTTAAACTGTTGGCTTGACAGCCATATTTATTGCAGAAATAAAAACACTGGCATGTAAGTGTCATTTGAATTTCAAAACAATCAATGCCAATAAAAAACAAATATGATTTCCATGTTGGATTCTTAGTGAACTGCAAAAAAATCCTAAATACAGGCATTGCTAATATGGAAATTAATAATAATGACCCGTTTCCACTGAGTGGTACAGTACTGTATGATACGGGTCAGTACGGGGAACCTTTATCAGGCTTGCGTTTCCACTGTTAAAGGGTACTCTTTTGGTGGGCGTGGTGTACAGAAAGTTTCAGTCGACGTAATTTTCGCTCGAGGAAATGTTTACAATAAAGCTGTATGGGTCGTTCACAAGTCATACGAGAAGCACTTCTCACAAAACAGAGACTTTATAATACACATAAACACTGGTGTATAAATGTTCATTATTAAGACTGCAGATCAATGAGGCGAAATAGCCTACTGTCCGTGAATATGTAAAATAAATAATCCAGCATATATGAGCACATACAGCCCCTTACAGTCTCCACTATGTTACCAATTACCGAAAAACTACGCACAGCATACATTTAGTCCTTATTTAGGTTCAAAACCAACACAAAATAGAGCCCACAGTCAGTGCAAACCTCTCATCCATGTCTGTAATTTTCACCAGCACATGAAGCCTCTTGTTAGAAAGTAATTTCATTTAATTCCGAGTTCATAATAGTCCAAAAGGTGATGATGGTTAAACGCAGCATTTTCTTCATGTTTGCTGAAACAATAATTTGCTCCTTTGTTTTTTCTGGCTTCTCCTTTGTGTTTGAACACATCAGTCTCGCGTTTGTATGTTTCTGAAAGGATCAGGTTTCAAAAGAATGACAATAATCAAGCGCACGTTATTATCAACAGCTCAAGAAGTTTGTTATTTCAAATATTGACGCGCGTAGGAAAGCGAAAACGCTCGCTTTTCAGACGGGCTCGTAAAAATCTATGGGGCACAGGGGAGAATCTGCTCTTCTCTTGGCTTTGTGGCTGTTTAAGACGACGACAAGGTTTGTTTGAGCTCAGGTCGATCATGGCTCGTTATTATGTTTATATTATTTTGGTGTATTTTCTCTCGGCTGTGTATTAAACATGGCGGATCCTGTTTAAATCTGGCTTGTTGCGAGAGCAAATGACGTATCTCTGTAAACCAATCAGCGTTCAGCTGCGCGTCGAGCTCCACCTTTTGGTACCCTTAATACCCTTTGCAAAGGGTGACCAAAAAGTGGTACGGTATGGTACGCTTTTAGACAGTGAAAACGGCATTAAAAGCGTACCGAACCGTACCGTACCATACCGTACCACTCAGTGGAAACGAGCCATTATTAAGTAGGCTATTGAATGCAAACAATTGTACTCATTGTAATGTATTGCTGAGAATTCAGAACGTGGAAAGTATATTAAAAGTATAGAAAAGTAGAAACAATTTTGCTTAGTAGTCCTTTACATTCAGCCAGTTGCTAAGACAGTCCTGTTGACATTATCGGCGGACAATGTGGCCCTTTTCTTTTAAATGATGTGACCTGAGAGTGAGAACAGTCTCTCACAAGCAGAATCACCCAATCAGCATATGAATTTTGGTGCCACTGGTGCTGTGACACAGACTAAAGCATCAAGGGGTACATCAAAGGCACGCACAAGCATGCGTTGTGTCACACCAAAGACTATAGAATTCTTACAGGGACTTTGGTCACACCATCTGTAAATATTTAATTCTGAACAACTTTGAGGGATACGGACACCGTCGGCGATGTTAGGCATTTGTTCTTGTTTCTAGGAAATGCATGCATGCACACACACAACATGCGCAGTACAGCGCGTAAGCGACACCCTTCAGATCCATCAACACGTATGATCGCATTCATCAAATTTGCTTAAGCTAACCGTTTTGAAGCATGGCTATAGTTCACAAGGATTCTGACACAACAATGTGGAGCAGTCGCTTCACAAAAGTTGCGTGTAAGAGGGAAATGAAACATTTGAGGGTGCATGGAATCAACTAAAGGCAGAGGAATGCGCTGTCATTGAGTACCTTAACATGGACACCAATACTTTGATTTTAATATGATTAAGATAATACTCTGATTAAGAATCGACCATGGAAACAGTGAATTTTGATTACCTTAAAGGAACACCCGAGTCATGAAATGCAGAAGTTTTTCTTTCCATTCAGCATGCGGTATCAAACTCCACTAAAACACTCTTCCGGCAGTCCTTACTTCATGTTCTAATTTAAAAATTTTCATGGGGCATAATCAATATTTTGCAGAATTAAAGTGAAACTGTCAAACTGCAGTTAAAGTTGAAAGATTAAAAATGAAACACCCGAAAATACATGAAACTATGGAGGAAACGCTGGATCTGGTGATGCAACTATTTATAGGGTCATTGTGAGTTCCCAATGACAGACCTTCAGTGTCAATATGTTTAAGTATTGCAGAATCATAGCCACAGATGTGCTGACACAACGTGCTGACACATTTGATTTTTGCACAAAATCAATATGGCGGACAGGAAGTTATGGCATGTTTGGTATCAATGTTCTCAGCATGACCCAAGGAATAATTTCATGTCAATTTTACCACATTAAAGCAATGCAATTGTCATGTCCCCAGCTCAGCACTCTCCCTCTGATCACTCTCATTCACCTAGACCGTCCTCCAGCCTTGCACAATCCCCTGATTATTGACACTACACCTGTTACCACTCTGGACTCTCTTATTTAAGCTCCCCTCATCCGTACACTCACGGTCGAGTATCACACATGGACACGATCACCCAAGCCTTCCTGACACCTCTCCTTGAAACCCTCCTGTGCTCTGCAACTGCTCCGCAACTGCTCTGCATCTACTCTTCGTCATCATCCTCCATTCAGGGAAGTGACTGATCTTACTAGCCTGTCTGGATCCCCTTTACCAAAGACTGCCTTTTGCCTACCTAATATCTGTGTCAACGTTGCTACAGCAATAAATATATATTGTTTGCTACTTCTGACTCCCTCTCCTTCCTCTGATCGTGACAGCAATCAACATTTTTTTGCCATTTTGGGAGATTCATTAATAATGGTTAGTTAAGGGTTTATAACATAAAAGCACTAGGTGGCGGTGTTGCCAAATTTATATGTGGCTGTTATTGTGAGGCGCCAATGACACACCTAAAGTTCAGCGTCAATATGTTCAAACATTGCAGAATTACAGCCTCTGACGATCTTTTACATCGTGCCACATTGTAATCGTTTACATTTGTCAGTGGCGTAAACGAAAACCATGTCACATATCAATATGACTTCCATAACTTTTCACCAACATGGTCTGAAGAACATCAAGAAGAAAGTCAAATTTGGTGAAAATCTGAAAAACGGTCTAGGAGTTCGAAAAAATAGGTTTTCAATCAAAATCAAAATGGCGGACAGGAAGTTGAGTTCATTTTGGCATATTTGGTATCAATGGTCTCGGCATGATCCAGGGAATATAACCAGACACAAGTCATGTCAATAAGGAATGTTTAGAAAAAGTTATTACCATTTTTCAAAAATTGCTTATAAATTTTAGCCACAAGGTGGCACTGCTCCAGAATTTTTTTGAGCACCTTCAGTACATGGTGTCGAAGATGCATACCATGTTTTGTAATGATACATCAATGTTTGTGAAATATAGCATTTCTTGACAAAAATCTAAATGGCTGACTCCCAAAATGGCTGACTTGGGAAAAATCGGACATCATTCGACTCAGCATGCTCTGTCAGATGTGAAGAGTGTTTTGTGTTTTGGACAAAGGGTTGAGAAGATATAAGCAAAAAAAGCAATTTTCTATATCTCCGGACCACTAGGGGCAGTGCTACGAAACGCTGCAAATAACCTCAGACCATGGTTGTCATAACACAAATAAAGTTTGGTGTGAATACATCAATGTGGAAGGGAGGAGCCAAGATGGAATCCAAGGCAGACAGAGTTTTTTGCTGCTAGAATTTACCTTTGTTTTTCACACCCACTGAGCTATTTTATAGACTCTTAATTGATTTGCTTAATAAGGCATTGGTCAACAGTGTAAAAAATGTATAATTTAGTTTCAACCTTTAAAATCTAGAATATAAATCAAAGATCGAAAGCTAGCCTACGAATAGCTGGAAAACTTTCCCTTTGAGTTGTATGATGTAATGGCGGAAAAGAGAAAAGGGAGAAATAAGGACAAAGGAAAATCTGTTTCTGGAAGAGACTGCTCTACTGATTGCGTGGATAATCCAAAAATAGAAGTTAAAGATGTGCATATCTATGCTCGCTGTATTAGTCCAGAGCTAACTCCGCTACTGGGTTCGGTGCCATGCACACCAGATCATAAGAAAAGTAAATCGGAGCCAACTCTTTCTGAGGTACAGAATAACATTGTGCAAATATTGGCTGAGAAAATGAATCAAAATACAGAAACTCTACACCAGAAATCAAGCAAAACCGAGAATGCATAAACTCTTTGAAAGAAGCCACTGAATTTCTCTTCAAAGAGATGCATAATGTTAAGAAAACATTGTGACGCTAAAAAAGGGTTACAAAGAACACCAGAAGAGAATTTCAGAGCTGGAAGAAAGAGTATATGAAGCTGAAAGGTACCAAAGAAGATGGGATTTAAGGCTTTACGGTTTAGCAGAGCAGGAAGGAGAGAATGTCAAACAACGATTGATCGACATTTGCTGTGAACAACATTTGCTTCCCTCATCACATTGATGTTGTTCATCGCGTCGGAAGGAAAATCGCTGAGAAAGTTCAACTGATCATTTTGAGATTTACAGCGAGATCAGCCAGGGAGGTTATGTGGAAGAACTTGAAGGGATAAAGACACACGCAACAGACTTTGGCCGCAAATTGAAGCTGCACTCAAACGAGGAAAAAAGGCACTTTTTGTTGGTGCCAAAGATATAATCGACGGCAAAGAAATCCGTGGTTAGTCTTACACTGAATCTGACATTTTAGTTACCCGTAGTAACTAAATAACAAAGATAATAAAAATAAGATAATAAAGATGATCCTTTAACTGGTCTGAAAGTAAAATGTAACAGCCTACACTTGTTTTATAAGAGTTTTAATTAGGGATGTGCACGATCATTTGATTAATCGATTAATCGAATGCATCAGCGTTAATAGAGCATGAAAACGATGATCGATTAAATTAGATTAGATTAAATAACTTTAATTCTTTCTGATTGGTTATGCTGGTATTTGGGCGGTAGTCTGATATTTGATTGGTTATAGGGCGTCGCCCACCTGATGCACCACTCAGCGCCTCGATACGGCGGGCACATGACAGGTGGAAGTATAGCACACAGACGCGCACATTCGCATTCTATTATAAAGACACTTCTAAAGTGCGCAGCGATGTCTGGCAACACTTCAAGTCAAGTGTAAGATGTGCAGCGCCACACTACGAGTTCGATACGTTACCATCTTACACATTAACACAAAAAAGAGATGATATCATAACCTACAGTCAGACGAGCATAAGAGAATTCACCATCAGACAGAAATGCGACGCAGGCAGAGAAGATGACGCGGCTAATAGCGGAAACAACAGCAAAAGACTTGCTGCCTATTAGTTTTGTTAAAGGTGAAGGTTTCAAACGTTTAATGAGTTACGCTGAGCCCCACTATAATGTCCCATCGCGCAAAACAGTCACTGCGAGGACACATACCAGGCCGGCCCGGCGCCAGGATGTCATAGCTTAAAGGTAAAAATAAAGTTATGTTATGCTAGATTTATGTTATCATGAGTGAGGTTTTTTTGTGTCCGGTTGGCATTTGTAAAAATGCCACCATAAACCATTAGGCTATTAGACCTATAACCGTCATTCTATTTATTTATTAAGCTTATTTTAATAACTTGTTTTCAGGTTACATTTTTAGGGCCATTAACTACAATAAAAAAATATCTATATGCTAACTGTATTTTAGCCGTTAAAACAGGCCTACAATAGCTATATTTTCTGGTGTGCAATTTAGCATGAGCGAATAGCATATAGCCAACATTTACATATATTTTTAAAAATATTTTCATTCAGCCTACCTGCAGCGCACGTTGATCTGCTTCAAATTCACTTACGCACACTATATACCTTTTTCATTTATAACACTGTAAACTTCGCTGGCTGATCATCTTTAAACTCAAAAGGCATTATTTAAGTGTCCTAACTTGACTGCTGCTGCTAAATGGGATGTTTCTTTTAAACAAAGGTGCTCTTTAGCGATGTCAAAATGAAAGCAGATATTCAAAATGGGTTCTGCGCTTTGTCAAATGTATAGCTTAATTGTAATAATATTAATAATAACGAATATAATAAATTATAATATTACTTATAGTGTAGTCTACTGTCGGACTGTGCTGTGTCCAGCTGAACATTTTTAATTAGGCTACATATTAACTCCTAACTGAAAACCGAATGTAAGAATGACAGGCAGTTGCGTCTCTGCTAAAACGGCACTTTAATTTTGCGCTTTTTCCCTTTAGAGCTCAAGAGAGTTGTTTTTAAAGAATTACATGTGATGAACTAGGCTGCTCACCTTCAGGTGCTCCACTAGTGCAGTTTTCTCAGGTGAATTTAGAGTGCGCGGCTGCATGCGCGCTTATGCAGGCACACCCTGGCCTGACGCGGAGACGAGATCTCTGGACTGAGGGGACACAAATTCTTTCTACAGCCAGCTGTTGCTCCCCTGTAGTGCCAGGCCTGCGCATCCACTACTTTCTGGCATGTAGTTCAAGCCTACATAGATTTTGTGTAGATAAACAAAATTTGTAATATAACATTTAGATATTGTGTCGCTAGGCTTTGATTAATTTTATTTACAATGCGTCATGTAGAAAACCTACATGCCTCACGCTTCTTTAAATGTATACTGTGTTAACCAATATTGATGGTGATTTTTTTTTTCATAACCCAACAGTGTTGATTTAATTGTTTTCTGAATCCTGTCAGTTTTATCAACAACGTATTTAACAGGGCTTTAAATAAAATAAATTTTTTAAATGTGATGTTATTTAATTGTGGCTTTGACGCACACACGCCCCGCCTCTTGCTTAAGCTCCACCCCCTCGATTAATCGCTTCTCAAACCTGTGGATTAATCGAAATGAAGAATGATCACAAATGCCCATCCCTAGTTTTAATAGGCTATAACTTGAGCCTTATTTTGAGTTTAGTTATTAAAAAAAAAAAAAAAAAAAAAAAAGGTAGACTTGACGTTATTTCATAGAATAAGAGTATTTATATAAATGTTCTTGGGTTAGTGGAAAACATTTGACTTTAGTATTTTATAAAGAGTTTATGTTTTTATGTCTCTTGAAATCCAAATCCTCTAAAGGATTGTTAGTCTGCATTATTTAGGGCAATCGGAGCCAGGAACAAAAGACGTTATAAATTGAATGGCATCTGCACTTATGTTAGTCTGTTTTTTATTATTCCCAAGGTTTCCGAAATACTGGACCATGCCGTATCCTGGGCAGCTGCTGTGGTGCTTATGGAGGAGTGGAGAACTTGAGACCGATCCATCTAAGACCTCAGTGACAGACGAGTCCTCACATTGTTCCTGAAGGGCCAGCCTATTCTACAGCCTCCGGCACCTAGACTGCAGCTCTGCACAATAAATTTGGCCATAGGAGAAATGGTCGTGCCCAACTTATCCTGGTTTCTCTCAAGGTTTTTTAATTCTTCACTTTCGCCAATTGGTGAAGTTTTTTCCTCGCCACTGGCTTGCATGGTTCGGGACTTGTAGGGCTGCGCATCGATGGATTACTCTTCAGTGTTTAAACTCTCAGCAGTGAATATTAAACCACACTGAACTAAACTAAAATAAACTTTAACACTTAATTTTTTATGTGAAGCTGCTTTGACACAATGTACATTGTAAAGGCGCTATACAAATAAAGATGAATTGAATTGACTGTATTCGTTCAATGTTGAGGGCATTCGTGAATTGTTAAAGAGAAAATCTATTTTTTATTTCTTAAAGGATTTAAGACTGATTTTAATTTTTTGAAGGAAACTCATGCAGTAACTTCAGATTTTATTTTTAGAAAAATCAATGGGGTAATGATATCTGGTTGGCATATGGGAGTAATAAATCAGCTGGGGTCGCAGTCTTGAAAGGGAATTATAAAGGGAAAATTTTGCTGTAAAAGAGGAAAGCAATGTTTTAATTTTGGGGAATATTTATGGTGACAATTACATGCTAAAAAACATACCCAAATGCACTGTAGATTTTAGGTGGTGATTGGAATACTATTAATGATTGTTACTGGATTGTTTTCCACCCTGTATCAATAAACAGTCTCAATATACTGAAATATTTAATTTATGTGCCCAATTAAATTGCCGAGATAAATGGAGACATAGGAATATTGATAAGATGGACTTTACTTGGAGTAATAAGGATAGATCATTACAATATAGAATTGATTTTTGGTTAACATCTGAGGAACTTGGTAATCAAGTCCAAGAAACTAATATAGTGCCTTCAGATTTTAGTGATCATAAAATGATCCATATAGTTATCAGTCTTGGAGGATCCAATTTTAACTACTGGAAATTAAACAATTCACTTATTGAAGATCATCAATTAAGGAATAAAGTTAAAATTGTAATGAAAATATGATATAATAATGACAGAACATCAGGTTTATATGGAATAATTTGGGAAATTATGAAATATGAAATTAGAAAATTTGCCATTTCAAGAGGAAAGGAAATAGCCAAGGCCAAAAAATAGAGAAAATGATATAATTCAAAATATAATAGATTTATATGACAAGAAAATAGAAAGTAAACAAGATAAGAATCTTTTAATAAAAATACAATTGGAATTAGAACAAATTTGTGAATACAAAGCTAAGGGTGCCTTTATAAGGTCATCAAGAAAGTGGTTAGAAAAAGGTGAATCGAATTCTAAGTATTTTTTTGATCTTGAAAGGCAAAATTGTGATTTTTCCTCTTTAAACAAACTTCAGATTATTGGTTCTCTTATAATAGACCCAAAATTAATATCTAATTTTGTTGCAACATTTTATGAAAAGTTATACAGTCAAAATAATAATATACGGTAAGTAACACTGCTTCCTTTTTAGATCCCATAAAAAAAACGCAAAATTATAGATCAACATTCCAAATACGTATGTGATTAAGAAATAGCTTTGGAAGAAATTTATAGATGTATTGAAAAACTACAAAAAGTTAGGTCCAGGTAACGATGGACTGACCTCTGAATTTTACAAAGAATTCAAAGATGATATCTCAGAGTTTCTTTTATACAGTATGGCTTTAAAGAAATACTACAAAATGTAGTAATGTTACCAATGTTACAGGGATTAAGCCAGGTAAAGATTTATTAAATATAAAAAATTGGAGATCCCTAACTTTAATCAATAATGATAGTAAATCACTGTCACACATATTTGCAAGTTCATTAAAGTTAGTTTTAAATTAAATTATAGATGACTGTCAGCCTGGCTTCTTATGTGGTAGAAATATTGGTAATAACATTAGATTAATATTAGATTTGATTGATTATCATTTTAAATGATGATAGTTACATTCTCTTTACAGATTACTATAAAGCATTCGATACTGTAAACCACAATTTTTTATTTGAAGTTCTTGATTTTTTCGATTTTGGTAACAACTTTATATGTGCAGTTCGAACATTATATAATAATTGCAATAGCTGTTAAACTACCTTTCGGGACCACTTCTAGATTTAACATAGGTAAAGGAGTTTAATATTATTTTTTATTGATAATGCAAGTATTGTATCTTCATTTTACAATTAATCCATTTCAAGGCATCCAGTTGGCCAGTAATGTGATTAAATGTTCCCAGTTAGCAGATGATACTGCAGTTTTTTTGAAAGACATAAAATAATTAAAAATAGCTCTTGAGTGTCTTAACGAATTCTATTTAGCGTCAGGATTAGCTATAAATATTAAAAAGTATGAATTATTTGCTTTAAAAGAAAGACCCAGTAATTTGTCTGAAACTTATGGAATTCCAATAAAAGATAGTATTACTTATTTAGGAATTAATATATGCAAGGACCAAAAAGAAAGAATAACACAAAATTATACCCCATAAATTAATAAAGTGCTAAAGAAATTCAACATTTGGCTAATGAGAGACCTATCTCTGAATGGGAGAGTTCTGTTATCAACATTTGAAGGTTTTATCCAGATTAGTTTACATTGCAATGGCAATAGACATTCCAATACATATCATTAATGACATTAATAAATGTATATTTAACTTTATTTGGAAAAATAAACGTCATTATTTGAACAAAAAACATTTTGTAATCCATTTAATCAAGGTGGGCTTAAACATACTTGACTTTGAAATTTCTAACACTAAATTTAAAATCAAATGGATACAAAATTATATTCGCTCAAAAAATAAACTATGGTATTACATCGCTAATATTACTTTTGAAAAAGTAGGTGCCATTGAATTTCTTCTTAATTGCAATTTTAATATTAGTAAGCTTCCTATAAAACTTTCTAATTTTCACAAACAGGCATTGGTATCATGGATGATTATATACAAAAATAATTTTTCCCCTCACAAATGCTTAATTTGGAATAATAGATTACACACCGTGATAAATTAATTACTTCTTTTTTTTTAAATAATTGGTTTAGAAATAATATTTTGCTGGTTTCACAACTTTTAAATAATAATGGTCATGTGCTTACCTATTTAGTTTCTAGAAAAAATGTTCTCTACATACCTGTCAAAAAGTATATGATGGTAATGAATGGTATTCAAGCAGGGCTTAAGAGATTATTAGAAAATGCTATAGTTTAAAATACAAATATAGATTTTAGTCTTAAATTGGAAGGTTAAAATATAAAAGAAAAAAAGTAATAATAATTATCTTAGAATGATTTGCCAGATTGTCAGTGTTCCTTCAGCCATTGGTTTTTGGAAATGACAATTTCAAGATGTCAACTGGAATGAGACTTTTAAGATTTCCAGACATTTTTGTATAATTAAAAATTTTAAAATTAGAGATTTATCATTTAAAATTGTTCATTGTGTTTATCCTGTAAAACAGGAAATTGCAAAATTTTGTAAAGATGTCGTTTTTAAATGTGCTTTCTGTAATAATAAAGAGAGTACTGTTCATTTATTTTATGATTGTATTTATACACAAATGTTTTGGTGTGATATTTTCTTTTTTTGTTAAGCAGCATATGAATATTGCATTGCAATTTAAAGAAAAAGATGGTTTTATGAGAATACAGGTGACTTCAAAATTTGGTATATTGTTAATTTGCTTATTATATATGGAATTATTTTTATTCATAATTGTAAATGGGCAGTGAAAAAAACTAATTTTACTCACTTTAAAATAGAAATACATCATTACCGAAGCATGACAAAAGAAACAAAAAATACCAAAGCAAAAAGAACTGTTGATTATTTTAAAGCCTTAATTTTGTCTTTGAATAGTTGTATTTTTGTTTCTTTTGTTTTTATATTGTATTTGTTGTGGTGTCAATATAATGTTGTTACGTTAATGTTGCTACGTTATATTTGTTCGCAAGATATATAAAAAAAGCTGGTTGAACCAACTTGAATAAACTTGAATAACCTACCTAAATATGGCCATTACCGCCGTGCCAAGTACCGCATTTACTTTTTCTCTCTGTGTCGCGGCTGGAACAAAACATTATAATTGCTTCATTAATCATTAAAAACTTTTTAACAGCTTTATCATTATTGTAAATGTGTTAAATGAAATGTAGAAAAGTCTGTTTTGGAAAAGTTAAAATTAAAGAAATAAAAGACCACTAAAATAAAAGACAACTAAAATGAAAGTTGGTACAAATACACATACAAATACGCCTAAATAAATAAATAAATATATAAAGCAGTGTTTTAGCCTTAACATAGAGAGATGTACAGTGTTTGATAGTTTAAAGTGACTAAGACAGTTACCCAATAAGCTTTTTCATTTACGTTTTCGTTTTCATTTACATTTTCGTTGTATTTTACTATCTAATTTTATGTCTCAATTATTGTCCATAAATATTAATTGAATAATTAAATAGGCCTAAGTGTTTTTTTACTTAAAGACATTACCAGTGAAACACGGGGAAACGTACGGCGCATGGTCTAAAGAGCTCGAATGCAACTTCATCAAAAGCATAAAAATAAACGGACCTATACTGTACCACAAGCAGATCACTAAAATAATAATAAAAGCAATTTTGCGGCAGGACATAAAGTCCCGCAAGTTGATTTTTAATAATTTAGTTTCAGTTCAGTTTTCAAAACGGCACTGTTCTCCTTATATCCAGATATAATTGTTTTTTAATGTTTTAATTTCAATTTCAGTCCCCTTGCATATGCGTGTGAAATAATGTGGCATAACAGCATAAAAAAGGAAAAGGCAGTCATAATTTATAGCTCATCAAAATTATAATAAAATACATCCGAGGTATGAAAAAATAAAACAGCTCATCAAAACAGTCTGTCTGCTATTTTATATAGGCCTACTAGGCTATATTTAAAAGAAAGCTGCACAGTGGGCTATATTATTTTAATTCATTTCTGTTTTTGTCACTCGTGGTTCAATGCACGTGCCTGAGTCGTTTATATTAATTAATATATTATTTACTTTTTCTTTCGGTATCGTGGCTGTGCGCTGCTGTCAGCTGAATACAGGCCTAAATTACATGCTTTATAAATAATATATCTAAACTCCTCCATTGTTTATTGTTTTTAGAAAATATCTCAAATCTTTTTTCAGAAAGGCTTTTGTAAAATGAAAGTTTAAAATGACTTGAAACGCTTTAATTAATTTGTATAGTATATACCAAAATTGTTTTAGCTTTACTTTGTTTTATTGATTTTTTATTTAGTGTGATTTTATTAAATCTGATATTTATAATTCTAGTTATTAAAGACATCATTAGTTTCTTAATTATAGTTTTGTAACAATTTAATTGTTTTGAATGCAATTATAATATAGACATCAGCAAACCCATGAATGTTGGAAAAACATATTCTGTAATGGTGTACATGGGTCTCCACTTTTGCCATGGTCTCTTTGGCTTTAACAAACTCATCACTCAGGTTTTTCCAATCCTTTTAACAAAAACTGTTCTCCTTCCTCACGGTCGCAATTTATAGCCAAGAATTATTGATCATCTGGTTATCTCTATGATCACGGATCATAAAGGTGTCTGTATAGTCTTACGTGTTATAGACAAAATCGCTTGAAAGTGTTTCATATTCAACTCAAATCAGACGCGGCGCCGTGCAGTCTCAAAGCCTAAAGCAGGGGTGTCCAAACTACGGCCCGCGGGCCATCTGCGGCCTGCAATCAGTTTAGTGGCGGCCCGCGATGCTTTTTATAAATATGAATAGATTCTGGCCCGCTGTAGAAAAATAGATGTAATTCAATAAATATCCACCGGGTGTCGCTATTACGCCCCTTTAATTACACCACACTGAAGTAAACATAATTGATATCCACGTTTTGGCAAGCCATGGCGCAACCAAGAAGGAAAATCCACAGTGAGTGCGGGAAATGTCCGAGTTTTACAAGAGTTTGGATTCATCCAAATTTCCCTTGATGAAACAATGTCACTGTTCACATTAACAGAGTTTATGGTGAGTAAAATATATATTATGATTTTAAAATGTAGAAAATAATTCCATAATAATACACACACACACACACACACACATATATATATATATACACATACTCTAAAAAAAAAGGTGCTAAATAGCACCAAAACTGGTTCTTTGGTCGTAACAAGGGGGGAACCTTTTTTGGTGCTATACAGCACCTTAAAAAATAGGTGCTATATAGTACTTTTGTCAAATGGTGCTATATAGCACCTATATTTTAAGGTGCTCTTAATGTTACTTTACCCTTCCGCAAATAAAACCGGCATAATAGTTATGAGAATTAGCTGTAAGAACAAGTGCTTACCAGTAGTAGTGGTGCTATGTAGCAGTTTAAACCCCCCAAAGAACCACTGAAAAACCTTTATGGTGCTTTAAAGGTTCTTTACACAGTAAAAGTGCTAAATAGCACCTCAAATACCGTAAAGAACTACTGAAGAACCACTGAAGAACCTTTTTGTTTAAGAGTGCATGTATATATATATATATATATATATATATATATATATATATATACACACATACACACACGTGTCTGTGAAATTGTAAAATTTGGCCCAGGACAACATTTTGTTTTTTGCATCTGGCCCTCGGCCCAAAAACTTTTGACACCCCTGGCCTAAAGCCTGAAGCTTGAAAAATAATCATGCGCCCATGCGCTCCGCAAGCCGAAATAATGTCGCGCGCACCCAAAGCATCTGGGGAGACTCGCGTGTTAACAAATAAGTAAATATATATATATGCTTATTTATAATGAGCTTAAATTATATATACATATACATATATATATTCAACATAATGCGCGTATAACCGCGTAAAAAAGGAAAAGGCTGTCAAAAGTTAGAACTAATTCATCAAAAAATAGCTATATTAAAATACAGCATGTATGTTAATACATGCAGAGTGTGAACTTAGGGTAAGGCTAAGATATGCGCTTGGTTTTTAATGCATTTAAAAAGATTTAAAAACCAAGATGTTTTAACAACCGCCTATTAACAAATATACTGCGTCAATCATCATGTGTGCGCACAAGGCGATATGTTGCCTTTTTAAAGGCTACTATATAGTGTATATTAATGTTGTGGTTTTTTTGTATGGTAAAGGGCAAAATGCCCTGTTTGCACGATTTGATTAATATCATCGTATTCAAATACTTCATAAAAATATTTCAAAACTCTGTTGTTTATTGTTTAGAAAATATCTATATTTTTTCAGATATAGGCTTTTGTAAAATTAAAGTTTAAAATGGCTAAATCGGTTTAATTTATTTGCATTTTCTATACTGTACTCATATGGGCAACAGTTCAGTTTCAATAATAGTAATAATAATGTTGATAATAATAATAATAATAAGTAATTATAAGTAGACTATTGATAAAGTTATTCCCTCTGGCAGTGAGAACGTTCTGCAAGCATAAAGAGAATTTCTACGGAGAATCGGGTTTTAACAAATATATAAATATATATAAAAGGTAATTTATAATGAGCTTAAATTACATATATTTTTTATTAGCGGCGTTATTCTGTGTGCGGTATTTATGACCCAGATGTGTAGCCAATAAACATCAAAATGTGCTTTTAGAAACTTAAAATGTTAATATTTTATGTTGGATATGTTTAGGATATGGGATAGAACAGCATACAGTGTAAAAAAACAAACATTTTGTCCCGTAAACCGAATAAGCCGAAATGGGCCAGCTATAAGATTTATTTATTTTTTTCAGAGTGATATGCAGACCAGGATTTCGCTACATTCCGAATTATATTTTTCCACACTATGGGCTAGCCTGCCGTGCAACAAATAATAATTTTGCTTTTGAACTAGATATCCAGTCAAAGCACAACGCATCCCAGCACTATGGATATATTATTAGCTTAATATTATAATTATTAGACATTCGTGGATATAATGCGCTCTTTTAAACAAGCTGATTTTTTTTCTTTATGCAGGCTGTTCGCTCAGCATATGTGTGAAAGAGAAATGAGGAGAGAATGAACATGCAAACCTTTATTTAACTTCATAACCGCCACTAATAGCAAAAGGGAACCTATTTCAGAGTGCACGAGAGTGTTTTAAATGTAGTGGCAGTTGGTCAAATATTTGTAACCTAGCCTATAATAAACAATAATTGTTGATAAAGCAAGTAAAACTGCTATCAGTGGACGCGCTCCATCGGCTCGATAACCTAAACATTATTTTGTGCTGTGCCACGATTTTTATATCTTGTGCGCTTGATGGTCAAACAAACCATGATGGTCAAACAAATCAAAACGTTCTTTTCACCCCAATGCAATTTAATAGGGCAATATAAAGGCTAAAGAACTTAATTCTTATATTTTCTTAATTTTTGCAGCCTAGGGCTATACTTCTTACCATGGATTGTATCTTTTCTATACTGTAAAATCATATTGGTAAGAAAACTAAAACAAATCAACAAAAGTATAACTTAATTGAACACAACCTTTCAATAAGGTACTGTACAATACACTTGTGATCCTCTTGTGGAAAGGCAAACTGGAAATCTATGGTTAAGGCGCCACCCAGCGGCCAAAAGCTGTTGGCGCACTTTTTACCGCCACCGCGGCGGTACGTGCGACGGTAAAAAGCACGTTTTGAACTAGAGACATCTGTATGTAGATCATTTGAATCGGCTTGAGCCAAGGATTTAGAGGGAAAAAAGAATTTTGATTGTAGCCTATTTGGTCCAAAAGTTATAGCGATAAACATGAGTTAAATTTTGGACAAGTGGTGGTGGTAGAGAGTTGGAATTAGAGATTTCAGGTTTGCTGTGGTTCATGTTGGCACTGCCCTCTATCATTGTGCCAAATTATACAGCTTTCCCGCATAGGGTTATATGGTTATATGCCATTCAAATCCGGTGGAAGAAGAAGAAGAATAGGAACGCTAACGGAAACAATAGGTGCCTTCGCAGCTTCGCTTTCCTTTCGCTTGGCGAAAGGTGTTATTTCATCTTCATTTAAAAGTAGAAAAGTATTTACAGCTACTGTATATTTATGTCCTTTTGCATCCTATCCGTTTGTGACTCCTAGTGGCATTGTTGCAACTGCTGTTACACCTAAACACATTTTAGTAATCCTTTTGTCCTGCGACATCATCACACACACGACTGTAGTGGTCATTTTGAACAGTCACTCGCTGTAAAATGCCACATTACAAATTAGCAACTATGAAGAACATCCAGTCATACAGCCGCGGTAATGTGTTAGCATACCACTAAGAAAGACAAACTATATCCAAGAGGAGTAATTATGCGTGCAAGAGAAAGCTGTCTGAACGGGTTGTCCGAGTATTCAAAAAGAAAAAAAAAACATATTACAGCTGCCCAACTCACTGCAGAATAAAAAGGGGGACCTCAGCTTTCCTTTTTCCACCAAAACTGTTTGTCAGTTCCGCAGGGTCAATATATATGGTCAGGCTGCTATAGCAAAATCTTTGGTCATTCGTGCCAATGCCAAACATTGGTTTCAATGGTGCCAGTAGCTAAAAAATTGAGCTGTGGACAATATAAAACATGCAGTGTTCTTTCCCACATATGGGGGAGTCACAGCGTGGAGAATACCAAAGAGGCATACCATCCAGAGCTAAGCATGGGAGTGGATCTGTGAAGATCTGGGCTGAAATATCATGTCATTCCCTTGGCTCAGTATTGCGCAAGATATACTAATTCTAATACACTCTGAGTAATCAGCGCAAAGATAACTACATGCTTAATCGTTAATAGATAAGGTCTGGATTCACAGGGTTATCAACAATGTGTGTTACTTGTAATATTTTTGGCTTAGAACAGCCTTCTGTTAAAGATTTTTGTGTTCATCCTTGCTACAGGCCAAAAAAAGAACAAATAAACTCTATTGAAACCAAATCTATGAAGTATCGGTACTCTGTATTGGCGAGTACACGAATTAAAATACTTGTACTCGTAATGTTTTGTAGTAAAGTGGTATCAACGCATCCCTAGTTTTGGCCACAAAAGAAGGCCCTACACCATACTTATGTATTTTTGTGATTTAAAACAAGGTGCTTCACTGTCATTGTCTAACCCCTGTATATGTACAATCAAATTTATTAAATATTATTAACCCTCTTGTAAAATGACATATTTTGAATACTTACAAAGTGCTGTTTTTCTAAAGTGAAGATTTTTCACAACACGTTTTAAACATAAGTTTTAGTAAATAGGTTCTTATGATTGTAAATAATATTTTACTTTTTATTTTGCAAGATACTAGTATTCAGCTAAAAGCATAAAACAATCTATAAAAAAGATTCCTTCGTTTCATAGATCAATTTCATAGTCATAGATTAAACTCATTAACAACCTGTGTTTGCAAATTACAAGCTGCGAGACTTCACTCATCTGTAATGGAGAGATCTGCAATGGTGACATACATTTCTGCTGTAGTCAGTGTCCATGCAATCACATTAATGTCCAGCTTCTTTAGTGATTATAAAGCTGGTGGCACACTGGATCTGTGAGGAATGGCATCTCTGCATCTATAACGACTCAAGGTCTTGCTTTCATGTGTGGAATGAATTTGAACAGCATCTTGAAGGTGTGACCGCAAAACAGATTAGAAGCACCGCACCTGAAATTATTCATCTGTCCAAATAAACCAAATTTGGCAGCATGCAAATGAGCACCTATGAACGTTTATTTTTCTGTTTAGAGCTTGTGCTGGCAGAGGTCTAATTTGAATACCGAATGGATTCTGAACATTTGAGAATAAATTCAGAATTGCTAAACAAAAGAATCACAATGCATAAATCACCCTCCCCCCCACCCCTAGTAGTGGCAAACCTCTCTTCCTTCCTTACCTGTTCTCCAGCTCTGATATGTCTGTTTGCAGCCTTAGGTAGAATTTCTCAGCCTGAGAAAAGAGCTGTCGCAGCAGCAGCACGTTAGTGTGAGCTGTGTTTATGAGTTCCATTTCCACTTCTCCACGCACCAAAACCTGGAGCCCATTTAGAATATCAGTCACCTCGTCCACTGTGTATGTCTCTTCTATGAGCCTTTAACATGGAGACAGAAAGAATTAACATCTACTTAAGATAAAAACAAGCAGTTATTTCAAAAACATTGGCTTGCATTCCTCACCTACTATCCTTTAGGTCTTGAAAACAGGAGTCGACAGACTTCAGTCTAAGGGCCCGTTTAGAGCGGGCAAAGCGCATGTAGTTTATCACCTCATGCTGATGGTGTTCATTAAAACCAAAATCAGCCTATGGGGAAGGCACAGAATATAACATTTAGTCTTCTAGCAGAATGGCATTTTGATCATATGTAAACACACATACACACATACATATATACATACATACATACATACATATATATACATACATACATACATATATATATATATACATACATACATACATACATATATATATACATACATACATACATACATATATATATATATATATATATATATATATATATATATATATATATATATATATATATATATATATATATATATATATATATATATATATATATATATATATATATATATATACATATATATATATATACATACATACATATATATATATATACATCCAACATGTATTTTAAAATGCACAGATTGTGTTCATGTTGATTTTATGTAATTAAAACTAATATTTGCACCATTTTTTACAAATGTTAGGCCTGAATGTACCTGAAAATGTCAAATGGTGTAACTGTCAAAACATTGGAAAAATTTAATATTTTACTCCTCCTAGAAGATCTGCAAGTGTACTCACAGAAATAAAGAATTCATTTTAAAATATCATACCAACATTTATTTTATTTGCGTTATGTCTAAATGTACATTTTAATGAGTTTTTGCAATATTTGGCCGGACACATACTAAAAACAAACTTGATTTCTAAATAATCTTTGACCAATTATGTACAAATTGTTAAAAAACACTTTATTACACTAAAGTAAGTGTTTTAAATTGTATTTTACATTATCTCCACGTATATAATTATATTTTTATAAAAAATACTGGTTACACCAATTGACACAAACCAGTTACACAACTTGACCGTGTTGCTTCAAAAGCCAAAAATGACTGAAATTGACAGTGAATATTAAATACGATAGTCAACAATTTCAGCTGAAGTGGTTTTACTTTCTTTTAAATGCTGACCAAAATGTCTGACAACAAGAAATCATCGTGGTGATGAAAAGTGTTCTTATGTCTCATATTATAATGACAGTTGAGGAACAATATCTGAGGGGGTGTGATTGTCATTGACAAATGTGTTCACAAACATGAAACAATGTTGCTGAACTTCAATACAAAAAGTAATAACATCCTTTACATTAAATCTGTGGCTCTCATCAATATAATAACAATACTAAAACAAACATGTGTAGCATTTAACATCTTTTACATCACTCTGTTTCTTTTCAGTTGGTTGAAGTAAAATAAAAAAAGTAGTTGATATTACAAAGAAGAAAAAATATCCACTATTTTATTTTTAGTTTTATGCTATTCAGGAGGAATTTGCCAAACACTGACAGGTACATAAGAGATGATGCCGCTCTGGATGTTGCCTTGGTTCTAGGACTACAAACATACATGACTGACTAATGGTGCCCTACAGCGAGGTATAGAAAAACATTTTAATGAGTTTCCACCAAACTTATCTATAACCTATTTTTTTTTTATTTTATAGATAAATTAATTAATTTAGCACCTCCTGACTTTAATACTTTTTGCCATTTATAGTTAATCCGATTTACCTCCAGTTGTTACTAATAATAGTACAACAACGGTGAGCACATCAAGTATGAAAGCCTCCAGAACTCAAGGCTGTGAGCACCCAGTCAGCAGAGGCTCATCAAAATTGTTACCACTCCTATGTTAAATTTGAACTCTTTTAAAAGTTTTTCCCAAGTGCTGCTTCAACAAATTTCTAAACATAATAGTTTTAATTACTAAATTCTTTTTAGACTAATTTCTTTTTTTTTTTGTCATAATGACAGTACATAATATTTCACTAGTTATTTCGCAAAATACTAGTATTCAGCTTAAAGTGACATTTAAAGGCTTAACTAGGTTAATTAATGAGGTTTTTTAATTCTTCACTTTCGCCAATTGATGAAGTTTTTTCCTCGCTGCTGTCGCCTCTGGCTCGCATGGTTCGGGACTCGTAGGGCTTCACATCGATGGATTACTTTTCAGTGTTTGGACTCTCAGCAGTGAATATTAAACCACACTGAACTAAACTGAACTTCAACACTGAAAACTGGACTGATACTGTTTCAAATTTTTAAAATGCATGTGAAGCTGCTTTGACACAATCTACATTGTAAAAGCGCTATACAAATAAAGATTAATTGAATTGAATTAGGTTAATTAGGCAAGTAAGATTTTTTTAGGCAAGTCATTGTATAACAGTGGATTGTTCTGTTGACAATCGAAAAAAAAATTTAAGGGGGTAATAATATTGACTTTAATATTGACAGGGCTAAGTTAGCATGTTTGCCTTACAGCAAGAAGATTGCTGGTTCAGATCATGGATGGAGCAGGAGGCCTTCTTGTGTTAAGTTTGCATGGGTTTCCTCCAGTCAAAAGACTTGTGGTATAGGTGAATTGGAGAAACTAAATTGGCCATAGTGTATGAGTGTGTGTGCGAGTGAAAGAGTGTGTCCATTATATTAGGTGAATTGAAACATGAATTAACATTTTAAAAAAGAATTCATGTTGAGCAACATAATTATATTATCCTAGGTTTACAGAGCTTTAATAGTAAGGTTGTGGATTAAGCACCACCTTCTCAATAAATAAATAAATAAATAAATAAATAAGTAATGCAACACTATGAACCCAAAATAGTTCCAAATGGTAGAATAATTTATATAGCATTTTAATCAGCATCATGAACTGATGATATTTGACTAAATTGGCCCCCAACAGAAAGATGTGTAATTGGAGTCAAATAGTGTAACCAGTTACACCGTTTGACATTTCAACTTAAAATCAATTTTGACAGGCATTATTAAAATACCTATGTAAGCACATGGACTGGGTGAGAATATATTTTAAATGTAATTTTTAAAGATAACACTTATTTTTATAATAATGACCAATTATACTGTACTCTTGGGGTCTTACCATTTGACACGTATATAAGAATATCTGACCACTCATTAAAAAGGTCAGAATCTCACATTTTAAAAAGAGTTAATATCCTTTGCATGTAGAAATCAGTCTTATCAAGAATTCTTAATTCCCCAAATTATTATTAATATTTAGAACAATTATGCTAAATTTACCTTTATTTACAATTAAATATGTCTAATATAAAATTATGCCTAACTAGCTGATATTATGTTTCATTGAGAAATTCACCTTTTTTAAACAAGATAAACTATTTGGTACCAATTTGTTTTGGTTACACCACATTGACATTCTTGTAATAATCCCCTAAAAATATCTTAAAATGGATTGAAACCAAAAAAAATTGACTTGGCCCTCAAAATAGAGAATGTATGCAAGGCTATTGCTTATTGATTTTGAAAGTGTGACCTTTTTGACTTCATTTAAATCACATGGACACAAAAAAATGAGCGTCACGTCAACACACACACACACACACACACACACACACACACACACATATATATATATATATATATATATAGGGCGGTGTCACAGTGGAATGTCAGCGGATGTCGCGTCTTAAAACCAGTAT
>CAIGQQ010028982.1:224574-262244 GCA_903798035.1 Danio albolineatus | reverse complement strand
TCCTTCTCTTCTGTTTACTGAAGACCTGACGCACATTATCCTCACTGGTCTGAAGATCAGGGGGGAGAGGGAGATGTCTGTAGGTGTTGATGGCTGTGTAGAAAGATGGTCTGTGAGCTTGTCCAGGTCGGTGGCTGCAGCTTCAAAAACACTCCAGTCAGTGCATTCAAAACAGGCTTGTAAGACCTGCTCTGTGTCGTTGGTCCATCTCTTAACAGTCCTTAATACTGGCTTAGTAGTTTTAAGTTTTTGCCTGTAAGTTGGTATAAGATGAACCAGGCAGTGATCGGAGAGTCCTAGAGCTGCTCTGGCCACGGAGCGATATGCATCTTTTATTGTTGTGTAGCAATGGTCCAGAATGTTATTGTCTCTGGTAGGGCATGTAATGTGCTGTCTGAATTTAGGCAGCTCATGTGTGAGTTTTGCCTGGTTAAAGTCCCCAAGAATGATAAAAACAGAGTCTGGGTGTTTTTGTTCTGTCTCTGTGATTAGATCAGCCAGCAGTGAAAGAGCAGTACTCACGGTCGCGTGCGGTGGGATGTAAACACTGGTCAGGATAAACGAGGAAAACTCCCGCGGCGAGTAGATCGGCCTGCAGTTATTGAAAAGCACCTCCACGTCAGGACAGCTTCTTTAACACAGTTACATACGTACTCCACCTCCTGTTAATGTAAAAGCATGTCCCTCCACCGCGCGTTTTCCCCGTTGCCTCCGTGCCGCGATCTGCTCTGTACAGCTGGAAGTTCGGTAGTTGTAATGCGCTGTCCGGAGTGGCTTCGTTTAGCCAGGTTTCCGTGAAACATAGCGCAGCAGAGTTGTTAAAGTCCTTATTCATGCGTGTGAGCAGAAGTTATTCAAAAAAAAAATTTTGTTAGGAAGAAAGCGGAGATTCGCGAGATGTATGCTAGGAAGCGGCATTCTGAAACCGCGCAGTCTGTTTTTGATGAGCGCGCCGGCTCGCTTTCCCCGCCTGCGCGTGTTGTAGCGTTTCCATAGAGCCGCCGCGCCGCCGAGGACAACGCTCTGCAAAACGCCGGAGAAGTCAAGAACCGGCTGGTGATCAATTGGTGTGCACTGCAGAATGTTCAGCAGCTCATCCCTGGTATAACTGATCATGTTGGATGAACACAAAACAGGAAAAACAAACAAAAACATTGCAACAGCTGAGAAGCTTCGCACCGCGGCAGCCATTCTCGGCGCCTCCGATGACGTCAATCCTCCTTTAATTACATACTTAATTATCTCATTAATGTCATCACTGCCCGAGTGTTCAGTGCTCTGTAGTAAGGACATTAGGGAGGATTTTGCTCTGGGATTTAGGGGGTTAAATGTGTTTGATAAAAAAATGCACAATGTGGAATGTATTTTTCACAGAAATATTCTTTAAATTGAATTTACAAACATAAAATGCTGAAAACAGTAGATTACTGGCAACCACAGCTGCCGGTATTTTTCCGTAAAATCAAGAAAAAAAAACAGCAAAGTACTGTAAAACATTTTTTGTGTCACCATTGTGGAGGATAGTAGCATCTGTGTGCAAGTCCAAGATGAACTGAAAATAATTAATGTTTTGCTGCATCTTCTTTTGCTTAAATGTGACTGTGTAGTTACTAATGCAGCAAAAGTCTGTTTGCTAATTGCAGTCACACATTAATACATTAATGTGATTAGTGACTTTTGTGCATTAAGCTACGTTTTTGCGACCTAACCATTGTTTTAGTTCATGAAACACGGTTATTTTCTGTGAATATAAACAGTTCTATAAAACTTCTGGATTTTTTATGAAAAAATCTTGGCAACCACAGCTGCCAGTATTTTTCTGTAAATTTAACGGATTTTTTTTAAGAGTGTAAAGTTTACTCAGGATAACTAAACAAGATAACTAGGAATATTGGATAAAAAATAAATCTCAAAATAGTAATAAATATTAAATGTATGACTTCAGAACATTTTACAAACAAAAAGTCATTAAAATTTACTTAGAATTCCCCAAGTAAACTTAACATTTCTAATTAAATGTACTTATAATTTTTGTTAATCTTTTACTTGGCAAAGCTTTGAAGATTTACTAGCCTTTTCTGAGTGAAATATTTCCAAGCTTTTTTCAAGTAAAAACTACTAATTTTTTACAGTGTATAATACATACCATCAATGGAACAGGAATCCACGTTGCGTTGCTGTACTTTTGGGTGAATTAGGTAGAAAGACTTTGTGCTATGGAATGTTGAAAGCAACTTAGAACCAGTGACTGAACCTGCACACTGGTAATAAATCCCATAGGAAATCCTTAAATTGCACCTTTGAAATAAAGTTATTTTAAAAAAGATTTGTACATCCAAAGTGATTATAGATGGAAAAGAGAAAAAAAAACAATATAAATTATTTGCCTTATCATATATCCATGTTTTGTAGTCTCTTTTCCTCCAAAATTGCACAAGGAAACACTGAAAGACAAACACTTAAGTCTTGGATTTTGAGGCCAGGATGTGCAGATCAGCATGAACAACCTAAATAAAAGAAACAAGGTCAATAGTTATTACAGTACAATCAGTACACATTTTTATTCAGTATTAGATTATGAAACTGTTAACTTAATATTGCATAAAAAGTAGTACAGATATTTAATTAAAATCACCCAGTAGGAGGCGGTATGACACTATCTTATGGCATTACTGGATCTGTAAATAATTAATGATGAAATTAATGATGCATTTATAGATGACTTTCTTACCAGGTAACATGAAAATATTTAATAAACATTTTTTTACTCAAACTGGAACATTTACAAATAATAGGTGATATAAATGTATATGCATAGCAGCATCAAAGTAATAAATAAATTCATTCAAGGTTGAAAATATATACTTTAATTGATAAACAATAGTTTACTCATATTACAAATAACTTAAACAATAATTTTCAAACTCGGAAATCAGTTCGGTATTAAAAAAAAGAAATATTTGGACACGTCCAATAATTTAAGTCTTAAAATCACAATATGCAATGTTAATATTTTCAGTGGTAAATTTTCCCAAGTATTCCATTAATTCAAAGGTAGACGGTAACTAACAATACACTGATAATTAACAGTATATTCTTCATGTCCTGAAAAACAATTAAACATCAACACCGGTTACAACCATTGGTAGAGAATAATATTATTTTAGTTCAGTTTTTTCCCTAAATATCCAAAATATAAAAAGATGCAAGTTATACCTGACACTTATATGATCACTGTAAACTTGGTCTTATGAAATCTCTCATACTGTTCCTGTTTTAAATGTGTACAAATGTTGAAATTTAGAAACACTCACTAAATATGAGAATCTCAAAACTCCAACCTCAAGCCAAATTTATGCACATTGGTTGAAGTGTGTGTTTTTTCCGCTAGGAAAGCAAAGCAAAAGGTAATAAGGATGCAGCACATAATTAATCAAACTTATAATATGAATATTTTGCTCGAAAATCAGATGGTCACATGCCCACAAATTAGAATAGGAAGCATGGCAGCAGTGGAGATTTGAAAAATGCACTTGAGAAATAAATTTTACATTACATACAATATTGTGTGTTCGTAAGTAATACAGTTAGAACACATCGTGTTACATAAATAGCTTTTTCGATAGTATATCGCAGCGATATGCCAATTCAGAAATGCAAATCATGATTCTTATCATCCCTATTATTAGCATAATGCTACAAAACAAGACACACCATTCTACATGATGTGGAAATAACCAACTAAACACATAATACCACTTGTAACATCCATGGCCGTTAAAAAACATATAATAGAATTTTTAAAAATGCAATAAAGTTAAAAACAGAACTTACCAAGAAATTAGCAGGTTAAAGCATACGAGCAAACATTGGTCGGACGGCGACGTGCTCTCCCCAGCCAAAAGGGGTCGCAACAGGACGGCACAAATGGTGTGCTGTTGGTCCGCATACGACGTTCCCCTTCGGTAGGGGAACTTCAATGCTATGTGGAAAATTCCACTATGGGGATTTCGTTCAGAAAGCCAATCATCTGAAAGAGTATGTAAACAGGCCAATGAAATGGCAATGAGTTGGCAGCCTCAGCTTGCGCAGCTGATGCTTGTTGCAATCAATTTGGCAATAAAAGCACAGCGATAGCAGAGCTGAGTATCCTTTTTCACTTCAGAATCTTTCATGAAGCTCCGGAGAGAGTCATGAGGGTTCCTCCAGCTGTATTACAGAAAGAGAGTGAACGAGAGCAGTCTCCCAGTGCAGAGTGTGTGACATGCAGCGGCAGACGGTTAAGCTGGATTTTCTCCCTTGCCTGGCGTTCTCTGAGCTGGTCCTCCAGAGCGGTATGTATTGTTGCGAATTACATTAGTGGTCCAGGAGTCGCTTTCTTGACTCTCCCATATCCCAGGCTGGCCTGTCGGCAACAACGTTGGTGGATTCACCCAGGAATTCAAGGCGGTGCAGTCGGATACGATGGGCTGAGTTATCTCTCGGCGGGGACGTAAAACTGTTCCCCCCCGCTGAACCATCCACATCCACTACTTGTCGCCGAGAGCGCATGTCTGCGAGAGCTGCTCCACCCCCGTCCAGGCGGTAGCACCGAGCACCTCGCAGGCAACCAGCGCTCCCCGCCTCAGGGCGCCGTTAAGTCCGGTAAAACGGACCGCGAAGCACTGCTTAGACGGGCCATCTGGAGAAGAAGGAACTTGCTCTCTCCCCGGTGGAGGGCCGGGCTTTTCACCCAACGGCACTTAAAAACCGCCACCAAATCTCAGAGAGAGCATTTTTCCCTACCCCTGATGTGACAGCCCGAACACTGCCAGTCTGGGACGTGGTGCCTTCCAGCTCGTAGGATCGGTGCACTTTGCCAGGGGCTCGCGAGAGGTGGGAGGACGGTCTCCTTTCTCTCACACCTCCAGCCCCTCCCCTCCGGAGTTTGGGTGCAAGGTGAGAGTGAATCTCTCCCCAGCGCTCCCCGGATCGGCACCCCACTGCTGGTACGTCAGCGATTGTAGCGATGAAGCCATTAGCCAGGGCTCTGCCTGCCTGGTGAGCGCCGGCCAGCCCTTCGCGTTGGCTCATACGCACAGTCACACTCGGCTACGCTATTCAATTCGTGAAACGGCCTCCCAAGTTTACGGGTGTGTATCTCACCAGGGTCAGCCCTGCGCCCGCCCCTGTCTTGCGAGAGAAGATTGCTGTCCTCCTGGTGAAGGATGCAAGCCGCGGTCTGTACAAGCTGCCGTTCAGAATGCTTACGCAGAAGCACATCCTCTGGTGTGTCCTCGTCCTCGGGTCTGCAGCAATAGACCTGAAGGACGCGTACATCATTCTTCCATGCCACCGTCAGTGTCTGCGGTCTGCGTTTGAAGGTCGAGCCTGCCAGTATAAGTCCTCCCCTTTGGGCTCTCTCTGTCTCTGCGGGTTTTCACCAAGTTCGCGGAGGGTGCCTTGGTGCCCCTTCGGCCCGCAGGCATCCGCATACTCAATTGTCTCGACTGGCTGATTTAACGCTCACGGGATCAATTGATAACGCACAGAGACAGGGTGCTTTGGCGCCTCGACCGATTCGGGCTTCAGGTCAAACGAGAAAAGAGCAAGCTCGCCCCCGTGCACAGCATCTCCTTTCTCGGGTTGGAGCTGGACTCGATCACTATCACGGCGCGCCTACAAGTTAGACAGTAAAACTGTGTTCCCACTGGTATTATTCAGAGGCTGTCAGTAAGTTCCCCCGCTCGGCGAACCCTGCAGAGATTCCTCCGAGGCCCCCAGCATCTGACTCAGTGGAGGAGTCAGGCGCTGGCCCTAGGGCTGGGTATCGTTCCAAATTTTTCGATACTGATACCCTGAATTCGATACCGTTCCGAACGATACTTTTTTTCAATACTTTTTTTTTTTACGAAATACATTTGAACAAGATTACATAAATCTCAGAGAAACTGGTTTTATTTTTTTCAGGATGTTTGTGACACTTTTCACAGCAGGCTTAACTTTGAAGACCAATAAATAAAGGAACAAAAGCACAAAATAAACAAAGTGTAGTTAACACAATATATTAGTGCAAACAGTTTTAATAAAGTTCAAGCAGTCTTAATCAATTTTAAGTTTTAAATCAATTTTAAGTATTTGTGAGGCTTACTGCTGCTTAAAGGTTTAGATCACCCAACAATTTAATTTCTGTGATTAATTATCTACAAATTATCACGATCAGAGGAAGGAGAGGGAGACAGATCCCAATGGATCAGGTACTGGAGTTGGCCGTTCCGCCGTCGAGAGCCAACAATTTCTTGCACCTCATAGATGTTATCTCCGAGGACGTCGGGTGGCTTTGGAGGGGGAGGCGTCCGGGGGTCTGTAGGGGAAGAAGAGACGGGGTTAGTGTAAGGCTTGAGGAGTGACACATGAAATGAAGATAATCGGTAGTGTTGGGGTAGGTTCAGACAGTAGGTGACATCATTGATACGGGAGTGAATGGTGAACGGCCCTATGTAGCGGGGACTCAGCTTTTTGCAGGGCAGTCGGAGGCGGATGTTCCGAGTGGACAGCCAGACCTTGTCCCCAGGATGGTATACGGTAGCAGGAAGGCGGTGACGGTCGGCTTGGTCCACGTGCCTCCGGACTGCCCGTTGAAGATGGACGTGGGCTGAGTCCCACACCCTCTCGCTCTCCTGGAACCAGTGATCCACCGCGGGCACTTCTGAGGTCTCCCCGGACCAGGGGAATAGAGAAGGCTGGTACCCCAGGAAACACTGGAACGGGGTGAGCCCGGTGGTGGATTGGCGGAGAGAGTTCTGGGCGTATTCCGCCCACGGCAGATACTGTGACCAGTTATTTTGGTGGCGAGAGCAGTACGTCCGGAGATACCGAGCGATCTCTTGGATCTTGCGCTCGGTCTGGCCGTTGGTTTCGGGATGGTATCCGGAAGAGAGACTGATAGTAGTACCCATTAGACAAAAAAAGGCCCGCCAGACCCTGGAGATAAATTGTGGTCCACAGTCAGATACTATGTCTTCAGGGATTCCAAAGTTTCTAAACACATGCTGGAAGAGGGCTTCAGCAGTTTCTAGGGCAGTGGGTAATCCTTTGAGGGGAATCAGCTTACACCCCTTGGAGAAACGGTCGACCACCACCAGGATGGTGGTATAGCCTCCAGATGGTGGGAGGTCAGTGGCGAAATCGACTCCCAAGTGCATCCAGGGTCGGCGGGGAATGGGTAATGGCATGAGCTTCCCCTCAGGCAGGTGACGTGGAGTGGTGGTGACGGCACAGACCGAGCATCCCCGGACGTATTGGGAAACATCGGAGGCCATGTTGGGCCACCAGTACCTGGTACGAATGAGCGAGAGGGTCCGCCTGCTGCCCGGATGTCCTGAGCCGAGGGATGTGTGCGCATCCTCCAGGAGCCGAGTGCGGAGACTAGTGGGTACATAGATGAGATGAGGAGGTCGTTCTGGGGGACTAGGTTCTTCCTGGGTGGCGGCACGGATCTCCTCATCCAGTCTCCATAGGATGGGAGCCAAGAACTCCGTGGAGGGAAGGATGGGTTCAGGAGTGTCAGAGGAGGGGACTGGTGAAGACAGTCAGGAGAGTGCGTCGGCTTTGATATTCTTGTGGCCGGGTTGGTATGTGATACGGAAGTTGAATCGGTTGAAAAAGAGAGACCAGCGGGCTTGACGTGCGTTGAGACGATGGGCATTACGGAGGTATTGGAGGTTTTTGTGGTCGGTTAACACGGTGACCGGTGTCTTGGCTCCCTCGAGCCAATGCCGCCACTCCTCAAAGGCAAGCTTGATTGCCAGAAGCTCGCGGTCCCCAATCCCATAATTCTGCTCGGCTGGGCTTAACTTCCTGGAGAAGTACGCACAAGAATGGAGAACAGGGGGTTCACCAGACCATTGCGATAGTACGGCACCCACTCCTACATCCGCTGCATCGACTTCCACCAAGAAGGATTGGGTAGGATCAGGATGTCGTAAGATCGGGGCTGTAGTGAATTTCTGCTTTAGGAGAGCAAAGGCTTGGCGGGCACTGGGATCCCAGATAAGATCCTTCGCTCCTCCCTTGAGCAATGAAGTTAGCGGGGCTGCTAGTAGGCTGTAGTCCCTGATGAACCTCCGGTAGAAGTTTGCGAATCCCAGGAACCTCTGGAGTTCTTTCGCGGTCCGAGGTTCCGGCCACTTGGCCACGGCCTCAACCTTCCCGGTCTCCATTTGGACCCCCTCAGCGGAGATCACGTATCCGAGAAAGGAGACGGTGGAATGGTGGAATTCGCACTTCTCCGCTTTGAGGTACAGGTGATGCCTACGGAGTTGCTGAAGTACCTGAATAACGTGGCTTTGATGGTCGGCCAAATTACTAGAATAGATGAGGATATCATCGATATAGACTATGACGAACTTATGGAGGAGATCTCGGAAGATCTCGTTTATAAAGCTCTGAAATATGGAGGGACTGTTAGGCCATAGGGCATCACCTGATACTCGTAGTGGCCTGTGGGCGTGATGAAGGCGGTTTTCCACTCGTCCCCAGCCCGGATACGGATCAGATTGTATGCGCTGCGGAGGTCCAACTTAGTGAAGATCCGGGCGGTTCTCAGTTCCTCTAGAGCCGCGGGCACAAGTGGCAAGGGATAGGCGAACTTCACCGTGGCTTCATTCAGGGTCCTATAATCAATACAGGGCCTCAACCCCCCGTCCTTCTTGGCGACAAAGAAGAAGCTGGATGCAGCAGGAGAAGTGGAGGGTCTGATAAACCCCTGCTGGAGGGCCTCTTGGATGTAGTTCTCCATCGCCTCGTACTCAGGACCGGAGAGTGGATAAATCCGTCCGCGAGGTAACTTGGCGTTGGGCAGCAGGTCTATGCTACAATCACAGGGCTGGTGCGGGGGTAATTGTGAAGCACGGGTTTTGCTGAAGACGTCTAGGATTGTGTGATAGGGTTCAAGAATGGTAGATGACAGGGTATTCGGAGAAAGTGGAACGGTGGTGACGTGCACAGGTAAGTGAGGGTTCTTCTGTTTTCTGGTCTTGGGGTCAGATGGAAGGCGAATATGGTCGGTACATTCGGGTCCCCAGGACTGTACCTCTCCTGTGCTCCAGTTGATGACAGGATTGTGTTGGATGAGCCACGGACGGCCCAGCACCACGTCCACGTTGGCATTAGGGAGAACGAGCAGCATGAGTTTCTCCTGATGGTGTGGAGAAATGATAAGGGTCACCTCCTTCGTCCTCCGGGTGATATGGCCCTCGTCCAATGGTGAGTCCTGAATATTAGTAACTTCAAAGGTGGTCTCACTGTAGACGGAGGGAAGGCGGTGCTTGGCAAGGAAAGTGGATGAAATAGAGTTTCCGGCAGCTCCCGAGTCCACCAGCACATGTATGGGGAGAGTACGAGAGTGTATGATTAACTGGGCAGATAAATGAGGCATATGTGAAACAACTGGCGTGAGACGGAATGCACTCACCATTGGACGAGGAGGGCGGATCGGGCAGGCAGCGATCTGGTGGTTGGCTTCTCCACAGTATAGGCACAGTCGGCGCTGGATGCAGCGCTGTCGTTCGGCCAAAGTGAGGTGTCGGTGTTAGTGAGCATGGGCTCGTCGTGGCTCATCGGTGGAGAAGGTGGTGGCTGAACAGAGGGAGGTCGGGATTCAGAAGCGGGAATGCTACAGGCTGACAGATGTTGTGACACGGAGATGGTCTTTTTGATAAAGGTCTCTAGCTGAGCATTATCATCGTAAATCGCCATATGCTTTCTCAAATCGGGATGTAAGCCTCTTCGGTAAGCAGCGAGGAGCGCCACCTGGTTCCAGCCACTGCTAGCTGCTAGTGTTCTAAACCTCAGGGTGTATTCATGGATTGATGAAGTGTTTTGACGGAGATTAATGAGTTCATCATGGACGGACATGGGGGTGAGAGTTGCTCCGAACACCTCCCGGAAGTGAGTTGTAAACGCGGTGAAGGATGAGAGAACTGGGCTCTGAGAGGTCCACAGGGAATCTGCCCATTGCAGCGCCTTACCAGTTAACAGTGAGATGATGTACGAGATTTTGGATGCTTCGTTAGGGAATCGTGGGGAATTCGCCTCTATGTATAGGGTACATTGAAACACGAAGCCACTGCAAGTACTGGGTTCGCCGCCATAGCATAGCGGATGTGCTAGCGGCGTGTTGACAATCGTGGGAAAGGTCGGCGCTGGGCCAGATGGTGTTTTCGGCAGACCAGAAGAAGTCATGGTGACTAATTTGGCGAATGGATCGGATTTTCCAGTGGCTACTTTACTGGTTCGTTGAGCTGGAGCGTGGCTTACTTCCGGGTAGCTTGTGTCCGTTCACTTCAAGTTTGTTCGGTCGAGTATCCTGTCACAATCAGAGGAAGGAGAGGGAGACAGATGTAGCAAACAGTATATTTATTACTGTAACATCGTTGATATAGGTAAGGCAAAGGCAGTCTTTGGGAAAGGGGATCCAGACAGGCTAGTAAATATAGTCACTTCCCTGAATGGAGGCTGAAGACGAAGAGTAGATGCAGAGCTGATGCGGAGCAGTAGCAGAGCACAGGAGGGTATCAAGGAGAGGTTGCGGGAAGGCTTGGGTGATCGTGTCCATGTGTGATACTCGACGGTGTGTGCACGGATGAGGGGAGCTTATATGAGTGAGTCCAGAGTGGTAACAGGTGATGATTAGTAATCAGGGGATTGTGCACGGCTGGAGGACGGTGAATTGGAAGGAGAGTGACGGGCTGGGGACGTGACACAAATGAAGATATTTGGGATTTAATCCAAGAGCTTTCTGATCCTCACATAGATAAATCGTTGAATAAAGTTATTTTTGTTTACTTTGCGCACAGAAGTATTCTCGCAGCTTCATATAATTATGATTGAACCACTTATATCACATGGACTTATTTAGACTGTTTTTGGTTCCTTTCTGGTTATTGAAAAATGCATATCCAGTAAATCTATGGGAGGATCAGAAAGCTCTTGGATTAAATTATCTTTATTTGTGTTCTGAAGATAAACAAAGATCTTATGGGTTTGGAACAACATTACGGTGGACATTTAAATAAGATAAGTTTAATGTAAACTTCATCATTTACTGTTAACCTCAAAGCATTTTAGTATTAACTTAGTTAGGTGTTTAAAGCCATCGAAACAGTACATACCGTTACACAGCGTACGTTAGGTCCAAAAAAAGGATTAACAAATGCAACCGAGCGTTTGTACAGGGTCGCTTAAACACTGAATCATGCAAAACAACAAACAGAGGCGACTGGACTCTTCCAAACTCTCATTTATTCTGACCAGTTTTCTCTCACACTACTCAGTGGCTGTTTCTCAATTCCAAGAATGCAGAGAACGGTCTTGTGTTCTTGTGGAGACGTGTCCTGTGAGGAATGAGATGCTGCGTTCTTCCTGATGGTCACATGACCCTCACGCATCTTTAACCAAAACTTATTTAAACATTACAGCATCCATACAACGATTTGTTGTTTTTATTTGTTGTTTCACAATTTATATTCTGCATAAAGACTTCATAATTATATGCTGCACATCACACATAAAAGATTTTAAAACGAATTTCAACAAACAAACACCCTTAATGTGTTTATGCCTTCATTAAGATTTTCACGTTAATGTTTACTTTCACCGTCTCATTTAGGGAAACTCCTGAGTTAAATAAGTATATCTCTGAACTTTAATAATAAATCTATACGAAATGCTGCGCTTCCCACCTCCAGTCGCAATGACTTCTGGGACTACTAGTACTGGGCTCACTGTTGAAGTCAGGAATATACTGAAGATGATGATGATGATGACTGCGCCGGCGTCTTCTTGCAGTCAAACATGGAGCAAATTTCTGCTCGTAAATGAATTCCTTGTACTGCGAGGTGTTTTATTATATTTGACGTGTTGCCAGTCTTGGTCGTGATAACTTTTTTACAGATATTGCATCGCAAGCTGTTGCCGTCAATGTTTGCTTAATGTATCCATACTTTTGATCGCTTAAACATCGTTTGCGTTACGTTTATGCTATGCTTTAAAGTGTAGTGTACGCATTACAGCCTTACATTTGACAAGCTCTGGGCTAGTGGGTGTAGCTGCCGTAAACTATTGATTTTCAAGACAGCCTCGCAGCAGGCTGATTCAGGCTCATCACCAGCATTTGATCCGGGCACGTTTAGGATGCCGCAGGTTTTCTAGCTCACTGACGTTGACAAGATTATACCCTTGGGTATCAAAATTTGGTACCGAACGAAAATGATTTTTTCGATACTTGATAGTATTGAGACGATTCGGTCGGTGCTTAAAAAGTACAGAACTCGTTACCCAGCCCTAGCTGGCCCGTTACGTTGTAGGTCTGCCTGCTGGTCAGCTCGCGTTCTGGGTATAGGTGCCCGCTATGTGCGATCCACGCTGGTGATCCCATATGCTTATTCATCCACGATGCAGTCCCCCTTATTTCATAATATCATTTAACAACGATAAACCATGGTTCACACCAAAACTTAGACAGCTTCGTCAGGTCAAAGAGGATGCCTACAGGAGTGGGGACAGGATTCTCTACAACAAGACCAGGAACACTTTAACAAAGGAGATTGGTCTGGCCAAAAAGAATTATGCAAAAAAGCTGGAAAACCAGTTTTCTGCTAACGACCCTGCATCAGTGTGGACTGGTCTGCGAACCATCACGAATTTCAAATCATCTCCCCCCAGTATCGATGGCAGTAAACTTCTCGCTAACGACCTGAACACGTTCTACTGCAGATTCGACACCTTCGACCAGACACCCTCTACACAGCCATCAACACCTCTAGCCACCTCCAGCCAAATCCGCCCTGACCATCTTTATACACAGCCATCAACACCTACAGACATCTCCCTCTCCCCCCCTGATCTTCAGATCAGTGAGGATAATGTGCGTCAGGTCTTCAGTAAGCAGAAGAGAAGGAAAGCGCCAGGCCCAGACGGTGTCTCACCAGCCTGTCTGAGAACCTGTGCTGACCAGCTGGCCCCCATTTTCTCGCAGATCTTCAACAGATCATTGGAACAGCGCATAGTTCCATCCTGCTTCAAACGCTCCACCATCATCCCAATCCAGAAGAAACAAAAGATCACCGGACTCAACGACTACAGACCTGTCGCCTTAACATCTGTGGTCATGAAGTCATTTGAAAGACTGGTTCTAGCATATCTGAAAGACATCACCGGACCTTTGCTGGACCCCCTGCAGTTTGCCTATAGAGCAAACCGGTCTGTGGATGATGCAGTCAACATGGGACTGCATTATACCCTACAACATCTGGACAAACCAGGGAACTATGCAAGGATTCTGTTTGTGGACTTCAGTTCTGCCTTTAATACCATCGTCCCATCACTGCTCGAGCACAAACTGACCCAGCTCTCTGTTCCTAGCTCTGTCTGTCAGTGGATCACCAGCTTTCTGACAGATAGACAACAGCTAGTCAGAATGGGCAAAATCACGTCTGACAGCCGCACCATCAGTACTGGTGCCCCCCAAGGATGTGTTCTCTCCCCACTGCTCTTCTCCCTGTACACCAACGACTGCACCGCAAAAGACCCCTCCGTCAAGCTCCTGAAGTTTGCGGACGACACTACTGTTATCGGCCTCATCCGGAACGGTGACGAGTCTGCATACAGACAGGAGGTGGAGCGGCTAGCTTTATGGTGCAGTTACAACAACATGGAGCTGAACACGCTCAAAACGGTGGAGATGATAGTGGACTTCAGGAGAAACCCCCCTGCACTCCCCCCGCTCACCATCATGGACAGCACTGTGGCTGCAGTGGAGTCATTCAGGTTCCTGGGCACCACCATCTCTCAGGACCTGAAGTGGGACACTCACATAGACTCTATTGTGAAGAAAGCCCAGCAGAGACTGTACTTCCTCCGTCAGCTGAGGAAGTTCAACCTGCCACAGGAGCTGCTTGTGCAGTTCTACTCAGCTGTCATCCAGTCCATCCTCTGCACTTCAATCACCGTCTGGTTCGCCTCAGCAGCCAAATCTGACCTCCGTAGTCTACAGCGAATAGTCCGGACTGCTGAACGAATAACTGGCACTACCCTTCCTACACTTCAAGAACTGTACTCTTCCACAGTGAGTAAAAGGGCTCGCAAAATCACCCTGGACGCCTCACACCCAGCACACTTCCTGTTTGAACTGTTACCGTCTGGCCGGCGCTATAGAGCACCGAGCACAAAAACTGCCAGACACAGGAAAAGTTTCTTTCCTCAGGCCATCTACCTCATGAACAGTTAATATTTCTCTATTGTGCAAGAAATGTGCAATACTTTCTCACACGCACTTGTACACAGCACCCAATAATAATATACAATGCAATACTTTTCCTTACGCATTTGTACACAGCACCTTATAACAATATATAATGCAATACTTACTCTTTTGCACGCAGCACCTTATAACCTGTATATTTATAACAAATCTGTACATACATTTCAACATCCAGATCGTTGGACTGCATCTCTGTTTAATGTCTATTGTCTTTTATAATATTTATTCTGTGTTGTCACTTGTCACTTTATGTACACTGGAAGCTTCTGTAGCCAAA
Organism: Danio albolineatus; assembly: GCA_903798035.1. NCBI lineage: Eukaryota > Metazoa > Chordata > Actinopteri > Cypriniformes > Danionidae > Danio > Danio albolineatus. The sequence goes on along the minus strand of CAIGQQ010028982.1, from coordinate 247,665 downwards.
GCAAATTCCTTGTGTGTGTGAAGCACACTTGGCAATAAAACTGATTCTGATTCTGATTCTGATTCTTATTCATATGTATACTTCCCTTTTCAGGGCTAGTCCTTATGCTCTCTCGCCACCAGTCTCCTCACTTGGGCAGCAGGTGGCCTCCGCAGCTTCCTCCCTATAGGGACTGCACATTGTCCTAACGTACTTTCGTATTAATTCCTAGAAATTAACTAGATGTTTTGCGACTCCCAAAATATATTTCTAAATCCGTAAATCTTCTGTTGAAGTGGGATAAGTAAGGGCCAGGGAACACGTTGGAAGATCGCGCCTCTGGTGATGCAGGTGTGCTCATGCTCTCTTTGCCTGGCATTCATTGTGGCGTTTTCCATACATTTCCCCATAGTGGAATTTTCCACATAGCATTGATGTTCCTCTCCCGAAGGGGAACACTCCGGTTACTAAAGTAACCCTTGTTCCCCGAGGGGGGGGGGGGTGGAAATGCTATGTTCCTTCACCACAATGAATGCCCCTTAGCTGTTGGGGTGAAAGTCTCTTCAGTTCAAAAAGGATACTCAGCTCTGCTATCGCTGTGTTTTTATTGCCAAATTGATTACAACGAGCATCAGCTGCGCAAGCTGAGGCTGCCAACTAATTGGCATTTCATTGGCCCGTTTACATACTCTTTCAGAAGATTGTCATTCTGAACGAAATCCTCATTAGTGGAATTTTCCACATAGCATTTCCGTTGGGGGTGGGGTTGCGTGTATTTACAATTCTATGTACATGTAGTTCAGTATATACCCAGTCATGATTAGGTCCACAAGTGACGTCATTTACATGTGCATGTATAGTCCATCGTTACCCTCGCTGAAATTATGAAATATACAAAAGTATTGCACGTATATCTGAGTATATACTGCAGAAGTTAATGTATATATTTGTCCCAAGTGAGTTATAAAAGGTTGTGGACAGACTTTAGGCATCTAGACCCAATAAAAACAGATATATCTTTATGAAATACATCACTTTTATTTACATCTTGTCTGACAAATTACATTCATAAAATGCCCTGTGCGGTTAAGTGATTAAGTCACTGGCTGTTTCTCAATATGCGTTCTTCAGTGGTCTTGCGTCCTCGTGTTCTTGAGTAACGTCATCATCAAATGCCAAAGTTTAGTTCCAGTACTCAAGACATCAAGAACGGAGGACACGTGAAAGTTCCCGGATGTGTTCTTGATATCGAGGACGCACCGATGCAGACTTGAGCACCGAACTCGCTTTAGAAGTCCCAGAAGTCATTGCGACTGGAGGTGGGAAGCGCAGTATTTCATATAGATTTATTATTAAAGTTGAGAGATGTACTTATTTACCTCAGGAGTTTCCCTAAATGAGACGGTGAAAGTAAACATTAACGTGAAATCTAAAGGCATAAACACATTAAGGGTGTTTGTTTGTTGAAATTCGTATTAAAATCTTTTATTTGTGATGTACAGCATATATTTGTGAAGTATATGAAGAGTTTATATTGTGAAACAATAAATAAAAACAATAAATGGTTGTATGAATGCTGTAATGTTTAAATAATTGTCGGTTAAAGATGCGTGAGGGTCATGTGACCATCAGGAAGAACGCGGCATCTCATTTCTCACAGGTCTCCTGAGTTCGTTCTTCTGATGTGACCTGGCAAGAACGGTCTCCACAAGAACACGAGACCGTTCTCTGCGTTCTTGGAATTGAGAAACAGCCACTGTTTCTAAAATCATAATGCAATTTTATTACTACTCCTTTATTTTGCCCCAACCGCTAACAAATCTCGCGATAGGACTAACGTTATCTCGCGATATCTTACCTAGAGCGTATTTTTCAAATGTCTTCCTGTTTTATCCCGCATCACACGAGGATTTGAGGATGTGGTGAAAAGTTGGACAATTATTACAAATCTGCTACCGTGTAAGTACAGTTTCTGTTACTTTATTGATATTAATTTACATGAAGGTACTGAAATAAACTATGCACAGTCAACAGCAATGTGGAGTTGTTGTTTTTATTTATTTTTTCTATCTTTTTTTTTAAACATCTTTTTATTAACATTTTACCTATTAATCACAAAACACATAGAAACAAACCAACAGACAATGCCCATTTTAACAATGCAAAGCTACAGAAAAGCAAAATAGATTAATAAACAGAGTACATACACGCAAAATAAAATTATAATAAATAAATAATAGCATAAGAATTATAAGTAAATAAACAAAATTAAACAAAAATAAATAAATAATAAAAATAAAATAAAATAAATAAACATATAAAGATAAAATAATAGGAAAATAAAATAGGGGAAAAAAATAGAAATAATTAATTATGACATACCATAACTCAAAATGCAGCTTAAAGAAACATCAATAAAGTCCAAGTAAGGCATCCAGACTTGATGAAAAGCTTCAGTGGACATATGAATGACACAGGTAAGGAATTCTAAAGGAATCATTTCCCTAATAATACTGTGCCACCCTTTCAAGGATGGGGGTTTGTCACTGATCCAGTTTATCAGTATATTTTTTCTGGCCGCAAAGGCTAAAATGTCAAATAAACGATTAGTAAATTTGTCAGGCAATTGTCCAACCGGGAGACCTAAAATTAAAGACAATGGATCCAACTTTTGACCAAAAAGCTTTAATAGCAGGACAATTCCATAACAAATGGGTGTAGTCTCCCACTTCCACCTTACATTTAACACATAATGGTGAATTGCTTGGGTTAAACTTGCTTCTTAGAAGTGGTGTAATATGTAATCTATGAACAATTCTAAATTGAATAGATTTGGCCCTGTTACAGACAGAAATCTTTTTAGCCCGAATCCAGATTAGATCCCATTCCTCATCTGCAATGGTCAGCTGAAGCTCCCTCTCCCATATTCTTTTAAGTTCCTTGGTATTGACCTCTACATAAGTACAAAGAGCATTATAAAAGTATGTGATCTGCTTGCAGGTAGGGGGATTCAACAAAGTCTTCTCTATGGTTGACATGGAAGGATTATTAGCAAGTGTAGTACTTTTAAAAATATAATCCTGAATTTGCAGAAATCTAAAGAAATTATATCTAGGTAGTTTATATTTTATGACCAAGTCTTCGAAAGACATTAACGAGCCTTCAACAAACAGGTCACAAAGTCTGCATAATCCATAGGTTTTCCAAGTTTTAAACCCAGAGTCTGAGATGCTAGGCAAAAACTCTGGGTTATTGTAAATGGGGGCTAAAGAAGATGACAAATCAGCTTTGCCCTCTATTTTACGTATAATAGACCAGGCTTTCCAAGTATTATATACAATTCTGTTATCACATAATGTCTTAACTTCTTTAAAGCTTCCAACAAATAGAAGATTTTGTAGAGGACAAGACGACTGTGAAGCTTCTAAATCTAGCCAAATTGATTTAGGGTCCTCTTTAAGCCATTCCCCTATGAACCTGATCTGACAGGCCAATTAGTATTTTCTAACGTTTGGCAAATCTAAGCCCCCCAGAGAACTAGAAAGCTGCAATTTAGAAAATTTTAGTCTTGGTTTACGCTTATTCCATATAAATGAACTAAGCCATCCATTTAATTCTTTAATTCTTTTATTTGGGATTATTATAGGTATCATTTGTAGCGGATAAAGAAGCCGAGGCATTATATTCATCTTTACTACAGCAATCCTTCCCAGCAAAGAAAGAGGGAGATCTGACCATCTAATCAGATCAATACGAAATTTTTCTAGGAGTGGAATAAATTAACTTTAGATAATTGACAGATTGTGGGGGTAATATTAATTCCTAAATAAGTGAAGCCTGAATCTGAGACCTTAAATGGAAAGGAAGAACAATTAAATACCTGTGCACCCGAGTGTTTTAAATGCAGTGCAACCGATTTGGAAAAATTTATCTTGTAGCCAGAGAAGCTGCCAAATAAATTAATTATATCTACTAAACTTGGTAATGAAGATTCAAAATTAGAAAGAAAAAGCAGGATATCATCTGCGTAAAGAGAGATTTTATGCTCTTCAGCACCTACTGACACCCCAGAAATGGTTGTCTCCTCTCTTATTGCCTGAGCCAATGGCTCAATCGCTAAAGCAAACAGCAATGGGGAGAGAGGGCACCCCTGTCTGGTGCCCCGAAACAAAGGAAAATTATCCGACCTGATACCATTAGTGACAACAGCTGCAAGAGGTGAAGAATAAAGTAAATTAACCAAACGAATAAAATTATCACAGAGGCCAAACCTTTCTAGACTGTAAAATAAATAAGGCCACTCCACCCTGTTGAAGGCCTTCTCTGCATCTAAGGATAATATAAGGGTGTCAGTATTGCGCTTATGAGACAGTTCAATAATATTGAGAAGCCGTCTAATATTGTTACTAGAATTTCTACTCTTGATGAAGCCTGTTTAGTCTTCATCTATTATAAATGGAAGTATTTTCTCAAATCGTAACGCAAGTATCTTGGAAAGCAGTTTTAAATCTACATTCAACAAGGAGATCGGTCTGTAGGACCCACAGTCCTCTGGGTCTTTTCCTTTTTTTAAGATAAGGGGTATATTGGCCTCTCTAAGTGACAGAGGTAACATGTTTATCTTAAAAGAATAATCATACATGGCTAAAAGGGGATCTATTAATAAGTTCTCAAATTCTTTATACACTTCACTCCCTAGGCCATCTGGGCCTGGAGATTTACCAGATTGTAACCTGCGTAAAGCCACTAAAGCTTCCTCCTTTGAAATGGGAGCATTTAGCATTGTTCTTTGCTCATCAGATATACTAGGGAGTGTTACATTGTCAAAAAACGTTTTCATAGCATTGTAGTTTTGAGGAGAGTATTGAGAATTATATAAATCTGAGTAAAACGGCATAAATGTGGAGTTGATAACTCTAGAATCAAATGATTGTTCTCCTGTAGAGTCCCTAATAGATGAGATGAACTGCGGACTAAATTTATTCTACAATAAATACGATAAATAATTATCAGGTATTACGAGAATAATATTTTAGTACTGGCCTGCTGTGTTAACAATGAGTCCAAGGAGGTACGAATTGCACTTAGTTTTTCTAAATTAAATCTTTAAATGAATCTTTTATGTGATCTTCAGTAGCCCTTTTGAGTTCTAGTTCTAAATACTCCTGCTTCTCTTTTTGTTTCCGTTTCTTTGTTATGGAGTAAGATATGACAAGTCCTCTAATGTAGGCTTTACAAGTCTCCCATACTAGGGATGAATCATCTATTGACTCAGAGTTAATAGACCAAAAAATCCTGAATTCGGAATTAAAATATGAAATAAACTTATTATCTTTAAGCAATAATGTGTTAAATCTCCAATGTTTTGTAGATTTAGAAAGTCCTCCAACTAACATATCTAGTGTTACCATGGCATGATCGGATACAACTGTGTTACTTATAGTACAACTGGATACATTCTGCAAAGCAGTATTAGGAATAAAAAAATAAATAAATTCTTGAATATGACTTATGAGGGGGAGAGTAAAATGTAAATTCAGTTTGCAGTGGGTTTAGAGTTCGCCAAACATCAATGTAACCTAATTCTTCACATAAAGAAGATAAAGTTTTAGATTGCTGGAGGGTAAGTCTTAGGGGGCAGTCTGTCCAGTAAAGGATTCAACACACATTTAAAATCCCCCCCTATAATCACTTTACCTGAAGCAATATCTAACAAATCTGAAAAAGCCTTTGTGAGAAGCTCAGAGGTAAAGTTTGGTGGGAAATATGTGTTTAAAAGTGTTATCTCTTCTCCATATAACAATCCTTTGACAATTATATAACAACCTTTCTTATCTTTAACAGTATTTATAATCTTAAAATGTACATTTCTATTCACAATTATAGCTACCCCCCTACTACTCGTTGTAAATGAAGAAAAATAAATATGACCTATCCACTTGTGTCTAAGACTGGAATGTTCCTTGTCATTTAAATGAGTCTCCTGCAACAGGGCCAAATCAACATGCTCCTTACTTAGCCAATCAAAAACCTTCCGGACTTTCAGTTTTCCATGCAAACCCCTTACGTTCCATGTAGAAACTCTTAACCTGTTAGTCATCATTTATATACTTTTTCTGTAATGAGTAAAAAAGGATAAACGTAACCTACAGCTTTTCATCCATACAGTCCGCTGCACTGAAGTTTCACACACAATAAAACAAAACAAACAATTTTTTTAGTTTGACCTTAAAAAAAGAAGCATTTCTGGGCAGTAGAACGTACAATCAAATTCAAAAATCAAACATAACAAGATCAGAAAATAACTATGACAAATAAAACCTATATAAAGAAAAAACTCCAAAAAGAAAAGGAGGCATTTTCCTTTCGCAGGGAAGGAATTCCAGTCCAAACGAAACATCCGTTGCGTTCAGAAAAGGGGAAAAAAAGTCCAGAACTTTCAAACACAACTCACCCAGAAAGCAAACAAACGTATCCACATTGTCCACACCGCTCAGCACGAAGTATGAGAAACAAGTAATGTTACCGAACGCAAATCACTCACTCTGGTCTTTGCTGGGAATGTAAAAGCGAGGCAAAGTTAAATAGCACCGCTATTTATGATTCCGTGACGTTGCCAGTTGCAGCCGGTCTAACCCGCTGATCCTTTTCAGAAATGAATTCTGAAACAGCAGCCGGTGTACTGAGAACCTTGGTGGAGCTCCCAATAGTCACTTGCAACTTAGCTGGATATAACATTGCATAGCGGGCTCCGATTTCTTGCAAGCGATGTTTAACTGAATCAAATTCCCTGCGCTTACGGAGCACCGCAGCCGAGAAATCTTGATAAAAGGACACCTTGCTGTTGTCGAATACCAGGCTTCCATCCATAGACAACTTTCTGCTTGCGTCAAGAATCCTCTGTTTATCTCCGAAATTATGCATGCGCACCACCATCGGCCTGGGCCTCTCTTTGGTACTTAGTCTCGGCGCTAGAGTGCGGTGAGCCCTTTCAATCTTAACATGCCCTGCTTTAGTCTGCAAATGAAGAAACACCGGGATCCATTTTTGAAGAAATAACACTGCGTTAGAGCCCTCTGCCCCTTCAGGTAAGCCGAGAATGCGAATGTTTTTGCGCCTTCCTCTGTTCTCCAAGTCATCTATGTAGTCAGTAAGTGACGCGACTTGACTTTCCAGCGTGAGAACACGGGCCTGCATGCCTTCTTTAGACTCCTCCGCCGCAGCGATTCTTCGTTCGGCCTCATCCAGTCGAGTCTTGCAATTCTCCAGTTGATGAGAATGAATTTGTACAAGTTCGGCTATAGGACCAAGTTTTGCATCTATCGTTTTTAAAATCGATTCCGTCATTTGTTGAAACGCCTTTGCCATTGGAGGGCTTAACTCAGAATCACCGCTAGTTTCGGCCTCACCGGGTTCCGGTGATGAGGTTGGGGAAGAGTCTTTCTTTTCGGTTTTCTTTGCAGCAAGAGGCATTTTCAAAAAAGATTGTGGCCAAAAAGATTCCAGAGACATAATACTAAAATCAACTGTCAAAAGCCATGAGGTTGCGTTAGATTACAATTAGTAAATCACTGATTGATGCGGGACCATGTGAAAAAACCTGTTTCGCTCTATCCGCCATCTTGCCACCGTGGAGTTGTTTTTGATTAGGCTAAAATTAGCCGTTATGCTAAAAGTAAGTAGAGTTTGAGTGATATTTCATGTTATTACAGGAATATGGTGCAGTTTATTAGGGTTCCCTACACTGGTTCTCAAGGACAGCTTGCCAACATGTTTTCCAGCTATCTCTGCCCATCATCCACCTGCTGTGTGTTCAGTCAGAGCTGCAAATTACTATTTCAGGTGAGTTTGGAGTGGAAAAGTGTAGAAATAAAACATTTTAATAATTATAATAATGCACAAATTTATTAGAAATCCTAACAAAAAGGCTACACAGTATCACTCTATTGTAGATACAGCACTATTAGTCTTTCAGCATTTACTACCATACCAGTAATAATGATTCTGTTTAGCCTACATTAATAGGCTGTCATTAATAATGAGAGCAAATCTTTAGTACTTGATATTTTTACAGTTAACATAAAATATTAAATATAGGTGTTATTAGCTCATGTGTAGATTTAGCAGTTAAAGTCTAACCACTTTTCTTTAAACTGCTCTTGTAAAACTGTTTTTGTATTATAATTAATCAAACTGCATCAAAGTTCAGATTTGTCTTGCAGGGTGAATAACAGTCAGTCCTCTGTTAGACAGAATTCAAGACTCTAATAGCTAATATAATATAATTGTTTTCTAACTAACAATATAGTAACTGTAATAAACACGCATGTTTGTCACTGTTGATTTTAACAGAATATCTCAAATTTACTAATTATACATTTATTTTTGGTAATTTATTATCCATTTGCAATTAATTTTTTAAACATTTGTATAAAATGTATAAATACACAAAGTAGTTTTTATACCTGTGCTGAATGTTATATTATTACTGCATATCCTGATAAAAGCGTTGTAAATAATTACAACTAGAAAAGTTCATGTCATCATAAGCCTGACATTAGCTGCTGCTCAGTTACAGTAATTGTCAATGTGGACTCCAGCAAGTCTGCGTGTTCTGTAACAGACTGGATTCTGAGTGAGATGCTGAGAAGTGTTCATCAAAGCTGTTGAGAAGAATTGGATCTGCGCAAGTTTAAAATGTGACAGAATGTGTGTCTGTCCGTCTAAAAGGATTGCTCTGACTGTGATTTTGGTGTCACATTTAGGTTCAGCAACTGTCCAGAGTTGGTGGATGTTCTGTCTGAGACTGAGAAAAAATGTCATGAACAGGTACATATTTATCTTGCATTGTTTGTGTTTATTTGTGCATAATATTTCAGGAATATATATATATATATATATATATATATATATATATATTACTACCCCAACAATTAACCCAGTCTTTGATATCATTTAAATTCTGCATTTGATATGTTTTGCATCATTGTATATCTCCCCAAAGACATGCTTGTTTTAATGTTCAGATGTTTTACAGTGTTTGTACAGGCTCGGACAGTCAGCCAGACTGAAAATAATCAATTAAATAATAATTTCAGTGTGAGCCATGAATGACAGCCTTTGCTTGTCACAAAACTGTGGATATGGGTAAATGTGTGGATATGGGCACTAGTACAATTGTGTGGTAAGGAATGTGTATGTATTGACATTAGATACAATCGCTACTCTGCATTTTACTGTTCATTCATGAAACATGACAATAATCCTTGATCTATTGTAAGTTAAAGTCATATTCTTTTCTATTCATAACAGATGAGGTCCAGATGCTACTGACTCAGAAAAAGATGCAGCAGTGGAGGAACACAGCCAGGAAGAGCTGGAGGATAGTAGAAATAAAAGGCTCAAAAATAAAATGTCACTTGTGTTTTGTTGTATTATTTATTTTTATTAGATGTGTCTGTTTAACAATGATGTAAATCTGTTACAATGGCATTTTCAAATAATTTATTAAGGTTAACACGTGATTACAACGTCTTAAAGACGTTCAGGTATAAATGGACCAAAATCGGACCTGATTGCATTTCACAGCTTTAAAAAATACGTTTGATTATTTTATATGTGTAATAAGGCTATTAAAACACTTAAATTATGCAGCAACATGTTTTATAAACAACCTGAATAAAGCACAAACGTCCAGAAGATGACATATTTCGACGTGCAGGGACTGAGTAGAAAAGACGTGCGATTCACGGGCAGATGACGTATAAGACGTCGGCTGGATTTTCATTTTGGCACTACTTTTCCACCACGACAACACGTGACGGAAGGACGTCTTTTCAGCGGTAATCAGACGTCCAAATGTTTGCTGGGATTCTTTGCTTAACAGCATTCCTTCCTCTTTTCCATAGAGCTCCGTCATCTGCAAATACTGACCGTCCAATATAAATTTGAATATGAGAAAAAATGGCATTAACCATTATTGTAAAAAGAATTGGACATATTAAGCTCCCTTGTGGGGTTCCGTTCTCTACCGTATAGCTTTCTGATAATGCTGAACCTTGAATACTTGAATAACTCTAGCAAATAAAAAGTCTTTAATCCAGTTAAACATCCATACTGATATTCCTAATTTATTTAATTTCATCAATATTCCTTCTTCTTCTTTTTCCATACCATATCAAATCCTTTTCCAATAAATACTGCAAGATCCTCCAAAGCTCCATGCTCCAGTTCCTCCTCCGTTGCATGGTCCTGGACCTCCATCCCTCCCCCTGTTCCGCCTCCGCTCCACTCCCCGCCTGAACTGTATTTGGAGCATCTGGAATCTGCTCCTCGCTGGGTTCTGTCACAATCACCAGCGATCCAGCCTGTGCAGATCGCTGGTAAACACACACACACACACACACACACACACACATACACACACACATATATCTTGAACTACAAATCTGCTTTTAAATGGACTACAGATCAAGTCAAGCAACACACACAAACACCAACTTCAAGTCATCATTTGATTACACTCCCACAGCTGATGCTGCTCATGAACTGATTACCTAGAATATAAAATCGCCACACAAACACACAGTCATTACTGAGTCTTGTTTACTGTAAGTGACATTACAACGCGTTTCCTTTATCTTGTCTTACCGTGTTTTGATCCTCGCCTTGCTTGTCTGCTACCTGCCTTGTTGACCTTCTGCCTGTTACTTTGACTACGATTCTGGATTGCCTGTACACATCTGTATTGACCACTGCTTACCTGACCTCACTAACAAAACTGCGTTTGGATCCTCACCTCCGTTGTCAGTGTCACTCCTCGCATTACATCTAATGTCTACATAATGGGTTAGTCCTTCTGTCATCATTCTTTCCATGACCTTCCCAATGTGAGAAGTAAGTAACTGTAGTTACTAGGATCTGTTGCATCCTTTCACGGTTTCCTAATAGGGATAATGATTACCTTTTTCCAGCTGATAGGAAGTTTCCCTTCTTCCCATACGTTGTTATACAATCCCAACACCTGCCTCAAATGTTACTAATGCCATCCTCAGTTCTCCAATAGTAAAAGGAGCATCCATTAAACTGTTTTCTATTGCTTATCATTTATGCCTGGATATTTCCTTTTTTCCTACCTCAATTCTTCTGTTAATTTATTTGAGCTATGTACTTTAATAAGTTCTCTTGTAATCATCTCTGCCTTTCCTTCCTCTGTAATTGCTAATTCCTCCCCTGTTTTTAACACTGGATACTGCCATTCTTTTTTTAATTGCTTGCATACTCTATCAAAGCCTAAATTTCTCCAATCGGCACCATTCTTCCTATTTTACTATACACTGTAAAACTTTTTTGTAAAACATTCTACAGTAAAAAATTCTGGATTTTTTACTAAAACAGAGATATTCTGTAAAAAAAACAATGCATTTTAGGTAACCTTGCTGTTTAGTTGGCCAAATTGAAGTACTGTAGTCTATTCTGTGAATAAAATTATTTTTTATTCAGTGCATGTATTTTTACAGCAACAGACTTTAAAATAACAGTACATTACTGACAACTGGAACTGACAGTATTTTACTGTTAATTTACAGAGCAATTTTTTACAGTATACAGAATTTACAGAAGTGGTGCTGTAAAAACCGTATGTGGCTGGCAACCCAGCTGCCAATATTATTCTTTAAATTTATAACAAATAGTTTTACAGTCTAATCTCTCCAACTTTGTTTTTTTGCCTCATTATTTTTCTACTATTGCTTGTGCTTTTTTATATTTCATTAAATTTTGATTATTGTGTGTTTTTTTTTAACAGCTTAAACATTCTATTCCTCTCCCTAACAGCCTTACCACATGCATCTGTCCACCATGGAACTGCTCTGTTCTTCATTTTGCCCTTATTTTTAAAAATTGTTTGTCCAACAATCAGCTTTCTGCACTTTGAACACTACATAAATACACAAACTTCTTCCACTGAGCTTTACTGAACATTAATTTCTCTATTCTTTCTCTTTGCTCCTTCTCCCCCCTCCATGCCAACTGAATAATCACTGGAAAATGATGACTACCTAGTTCTGACTCTTCCCATACTTCCCAATTACACTTCCCGATTTCTTTAAATAGCAGAGTTAAATATAATGCTGATACATTTCCTCTATATATATCTTTAATTTGGTAATTTTAATACCATGTTTGCTGAATACATATAATTTCAGGTTTGCTTGGTAAATCCTTAATATTTTTTTTAAACTCCTGCCCATTCACCAAAAGACTTTTAGCATTCATTGCACTATAATTGACATAATAATTCATGCAGTCCAAGTATTATATTGGCTTGCTTGTAAATTCAGATCATTCCTCTCTTCCTCTCGTTATCCCACTTACACCAAGATGATGAATAGCAGCCTTCACTACAACCTGAATTCTTTCTGCTTTTGCCCTGATTTCCATTGTTGTATTATTACTCCTGCAATAAATGTTACCAACTTTTCAACCTCTATCAACATTTTCTTCTCACCCACTTCCTTCTGCACAGCAAAAATTCCAGTGTTAAATATACAGTGTCATTTTTTTTTTTTGGTGTTGTTCAGTGTTAAAACCGAACATTTAACCATAAAGTATATTTTAATCCATGAGTGTGAAAGAGCATATGTTTAAGAGTTTTTTTTTTCAATGTTAAACTTTTAACCCAATATGCAATGTATTTCCCTCGAACCGATTCTTTCAGACAAACAATGATTAAACCAGTATGTTTTACGATTCTTGATTATATAATAAATTATAAGATATAATAAATTAATTCTAATCAGAAGCAGTGTATTATGCGCACTCATTAGCTAATATACACACGTGTAATGCATTAAGATTTGTTTGTTATTAAATAAACTTATAATAATAAATTAATGTTTCACAAGATATCCATAGCATTAGCACAAGATAGTCCAAAAGAATTAGTGAATGAGAACCCGTTTCTTTTGGATGTGTAATTTTTCAAGCGGATGAAGTGAACACGTTCAAACACTGGTGGAGTAACTGAATAACTCGTACAATTGCTTTTTTTTTTATCAGAGGAAGCATCGGGTAAGGTAAAAAAGCAATTTTCTTAAAGTTATTTGTGATTAGTGCTTACTGAAGACGGTGAACCATTTCAAACAATTCAGTTGGACTTGGTGAACTGATTCACTAAGACGATCCAGTGCTGTGTCCCAATTCGCATACTGTTCTATGGTTCCTAAATAGTATGTGAAAATAGAATTAGTATGTCCCAAATCGTAGTATGTTGAAGAGTATGCCAAAAATTCCTGCATGGTTAACTACTTCCGGTCAAAAATTTAAGTGTAGAAGTGCGTCCATACTCTAAGCGCTGATATTGCCCACAGTAAATTCCGCGTTGGATGTGAATTCGATTAGAACTACAAAACTGGATGAAAAGTGTAAACAAACTACAAACATGATGGACGTGTGAGACTAACCATCAAGTAGAGGCTTCGGTAAAGATGTTTGTATGACTGTTAATATCTAGCCCACTGGAGAATATTCAAATCAGGTTGTCTGTGTTATATTTCATCTGCAACAACAATACTGACTTATATAAAGACGTGTTTGGACACTAACGTCTGAATGCAGAATTATACAAAGACCTAAGGAGATTTCTCTGCATGAAAGACTCGTGAATGGGAGATTATCCTTATGATGATTTTCCAATAAGTTAAAAATTAAATACGACAGAAATGTGGATTATTGACATGGCTCTTAACTAAGCAACACAAGCGTGCAACACTGCAGGGCAGGGACGTGCAGAGACCTTTTAAGAGCCAGGGGCTCAAGTGAAAAAAAGGGCACTTTTTATTAAATAATAATAATAATTGTACTTTAATAAATAAAATATATTAAAGGATATTTTACTTTAAATTCACCATATACTCACCCTTAAAAGGACTGTTCATTCAAAACTGAACATTCTGTCATCATTTACTCACATTCTACTTGTTCCAAACCTATTTGACTTTTTTCTTCTGTTGAACACACTATATAATATTTTGAAGAAAGCAGAAACCTGTAACCATTGACTTTCATGGTTTCATTTGTTTTTCCTACTGTGGAAATCAATGATTTCAGGTTTACAGCTTTCTTTAGAATATCTGCTTTAATCTGTAATTCTTTAGTGTTCAACAGAATAAAGAAACAAAAATTTGGAACCCCTTGAGGGTGAGTAAATGTTCATTTTTGGGTGAACTATCCCTCTTTAATATATTATTTTTGTTTGAGTTTACTTTTTCTGTTGACAAATTAAAATATTGTGAAGAATGTAGGACACACTGATAGCCACATGGCTAGCCTATATGTACATGTTTTTATAGCTTCAATTAACATGATATATTTTATAACTTTAGCTAACTTATTACATGGTTTTGATGAGGAGGATGTTAGCAAGACTGTTAAGCTATGGCCCAGATGCAGTCCGTGTGCAGAGTGTAAACTGGCATAAGCGCTGATAGACGTTGCTGTTGAAACCTTACATTTGAAGGTGAAATATCAATGTAAATAGCGCCCACATTAGAGCACTCGCCTCACATGTGGTTTTTCTTTCCAAATTGCCAGTTCAAGACCCGCTTGGAGCGGGGAGAATAAAACCAAGATAAACTTCAAAGTTCAGTTATTTTACTGTTTGACAGGGAAAGTTGTCCTTAAATAGAACACGCATCAACTTATACATATATTATTAGTAGTATTTAAAAACAATTATTATCCCCAGGAAAAAGGGCACTTTCTCTCCAGGAGAAAAAAGGGCAGGGGCTCAAGCACCCAAAGTGTTTGACTGTGTGTCACTGCATCCCAAATGACTAAAAATAATACAAAACGATATAGCTAAAGCAATCTCCACTGAGCTGAGCGAGAGCGCTTCTCTTTCTGTTAAACTGAACAGTTACATCATTGATGATGTAAGCGCGTTCAGGTCCGGTAGGTAAAAATGCAATGTGAGTGCAGGCCGAGGGGGAGAGGGGATGGGGGACAATCGTGCTTTGGCATGGTTCAAGTCAACTGTAGATAGTGAGTACGCCCTCAAAGATTTGAATGACAAATTTCAGACAATTTTTATTTTCTATTCTCTAACGATCCATCTAACTAAATAACACATATAGTGATGTCCGGTTTATCAATATACAGATATGGCCACAAAAATTGCGCGAGTGATTTAAAGTGGTCTCACATATTACTGCAGTATTCCGTGGGAAAGCAGAGCATGGACCAACACAAGACGCACATGGCCAGCAGGGGGCAGTTATGTATGGGATGAATTTAGTATCAATATTATTTGCAAATGCACGCGCTGTCATCCACGTGCTCTATTAATGTTGTATATGCAATTTTACATCCACAAACAAATAACTTTCCACCTGAGTCTGTGAATTTAAAATTTGCACAAACAAAAACATGTTTACGAAAACAAATATTATGTTTTGCATTCATTCATCTTAATTTACATGCGTGAAAAGGAAGTTTTGCATTTGCGGATCAGGTGACGCGCGTGTGTGAATTGATTTTTTGTTTGAATCTATACTGCCGGCTTCGTTTGAATTATGAGACTAATTTCACGCAGTTTGTCGGCAAATCCACGCGCGCGCAACTCTTGATCTGCGCGCAACTCTTGATCTGCGCGCAACTCTTGATCTGCACGCAACTCTTGATCCACGCACAAATGTACTAATGCAGTTTAACCAGTGACCCCTAGATGGCAATCTCACCATTACAGAGCAGGCCACATGTCCACAGTTTTTATAACGTTTTATAACCTAACGACCTGTAAAAGCCAGCCAAGTAACAAAAATGGATTTCACAACGCATCAGCTGGATGAATGGCTGTATATGGGTATTCTGACAGTCTATGCCTGTGTGAGGTCAACATTAAACCACTAGAAAGTCAAATCTCCTTTCAGGAGCACATTATAACATTCAGAATAGGTTTAAATGGTGACGTCCTATGCTTCCATTTTTTGGGTTTATGATTGATAGAAAATTTGGAAGAAAGGTTATGAATACTTCACCCCAAGGGAATATTTCTGCCCTTACCGAAACATGTAGGAAATAGGCTTTATTTGTATCTTTCTTATTTTAATAAATGCATGCAAACATACTGTGTTGTTCTATTCTGGCAATAACTTGTATTACTTTCAGGGATGGGCAAACTACATTGAAGTGTATTTTAAAATAAAATACCAAATACCTAAATTTTACGTGTATCAAAATAAACTGCAAAATACAGCAGCCACAACATGTATGACAATAAAAGACTGTATTTTGTATTTTTTAAATATTACAAAATATTTTTACATGGTGGTATAACATTTCTTCACTAACCTTCTATCAATAGGCATATTCCATAAATATTAGTGAAGTAAATAGCAACAGCGTTTCTCTGAGCAAGCTTAAGTCAGCTTCTCTGCCACCTCATTCACCTCTACTCCTGTACAAATATTTGTTGCTCTTTGATTTTAGTATACATTTTGTACAAATTTCATACAGAAAGTCCCGTCTTGAAGATGTTCTCTTTAATCCCTGCAAAAACCATCTAATGCAGATAATGAGTTGAAACAGTATATCTTCATTGTGTTTCCAGCATTGTAATTGCCCCATCTCTTAACAGTCTCATATTTTAAAAGGGTGATATATGAAGAGGTTATTTTCATTATTTGTTCACATATTTTTTTTAATAAATCTTATTTTTTTGCAATTGATTCCTCAGTTAATCTTCAAAATCTTCTTTAATGTAAAAACATGATTTCTGAAAACTACAAAAATTTCCAGTTTCAGTCATTTCCATAAATCATGCTTTTTTGTGTACTTGCGTGTACTCTTCAATGCACAACATTCATTCATTCATTTTCTTGTCAAGCATAGGACGTCACCATTTAAACCTATTCTGAATGTTATAATGTGCTCCTGAAAGGAGATTTGACTTTCTAGTGGTTTAATGTTGACCTCACACAGGCATAGACTGTCAGAATACCCATATACAGCCATTCATCCAGCTTATGCGTCGTGAAATCCATTTTTGTTACTTGGCTGGCTTTTACAGGTCGTTAGGTTATAAAACGTTATAAAAACTGTGGACATGTGGCCTGCTCTGTAATGGTGAGATTGCCATCTAGGGGTCACTGGTTAAACTGCATTAGTACATTTGTGCGTGGATCAAGAGTTGCGTGCAGATCAAGAGTTGCGTGCAGATCAAGAGTTGCGCGCAGATCAAGAGTTGCGCGCAGTTTAAGAGTTGCGCGCGCGTGGATTTGCCGACAAACTGCGTGAAATTAGTCTCATAATTCAAACGAAGCCGGCAGTATAGATTCAAACAACAAATTAATTCACACACGCGCGTCACCTGATCCGCAAATGCAAAACTTCCTTTTCACGCATGTAAATTAAGATGAATGAATGCAAAACATAATATTTGTTTTCGTAAACATGTTTTTGTTTGTGCAAATCTTAAATTCACAGACTCAGGTGGAAAGTTATTCGTTTGTGGATGTAAAATTGCATATACAACATTAATAGAGCACATGGATGACAGCGAGTGCATTTGCAAATAATATTGATACTAAATTCATCCCATAGTTATGTAACATAGTGAACATGTACGGCAAGCAGCCAGTCACGTGAGCAAAAGCAGAGAGGTGTAAAGCTCAGCTAAACATTCCTCCGAGCAGGTCATGCAGACCAGCTAAAGCAAGCGCTCCATTCCGTTTATGCTCGCTGGTAAACCAATATAGCTCAGATCCCAGCAGACATAAAATTTCTCTAGTAGGCTATGTTTTTGCTGCCTAAATTAAAAACACTTTGATCAAATGAGTTTGTTTCAAAGCGGCATTCTTTCTTGTGCTTTTTTTTTCTTTCAGTACAGTGTTTAAATAATATTTAATAGGCCTACATCAACTGTGTATTTTATAGCCTATTTATTTAGACAGTGTGTGTTATACTATAGTTTAATTGACTGTTACCATATTTTAAACTATGGAGCTCTGGGCATAATTCGAATTACAAATTCGCTTCCACGACCACGTCTTATTAATGCATATACTTGTTTTAATTAATGTTATACTTTAATAATTAATTATGAAATGGAATAATTCGTTCCTGAAATACTTTTACTAAATCCATGAAAAAAAATAATTAACTTACAAATCAATTTATGGAATTTAAGCCTGCATAAGCAACAGAAAACGTACAGGTACGAAATTCAAATCGAATAGATTCTAAATATAATTTTTAATTAAAGTCATAATATTTATTTAAATTATTAATATTTAATATTAGGTTAAATTATTTATATTAAATTATAATTATTAAATTATTAATTAAAAAATTATTTAATATTGAAATTATTAATGTTTAAATTATTAACATATAATATTTTTTAACCCTTTAAGACCTGCCATAGAACAATTCCGCCAGGGTATATCTTAGTATTTTTACATGCTGTGATGTCATTCTTTTGAGTATTTTCAAATGCCATATATCAATAAAATCCTTACATCCCCAACTTTAAGTTTATGCATGTCATAAATCCATATTAACGAGTTAAATAGCTTAAAAGTGCAATAAAACACAAAAAAATTGAAAAATCGCTTAGTTTTATTTTAGTTTTTACTATATACATAAATAACACAAATGTAAACCTCAAACTTGTCAATGTAAAAAACATGCATAAAACCCTTTGACACTATATAAAACTTTGGACTAATTACATTAATTCGTTTGTGAGATACACTTATTTTTATTAACAGTGTAGACAGAACAATTTGATTGATCAACAAAAAAATCTCTCTACAAATTACCACACATGAGGGGTTCTGAGGGCTTCGGTGTTCAAAACAACATCAATTTAAGTAAAATAATAAGCACGATTCAGCAATACAGCAAAAAATGTAAGTATAAAAGTTTGATGTTTTAGGCACAAAAGTGAAACCATAAGAGTAAATAGCGCGTCATCTATCGGGATTATTCTGTTTGTTATGTTTATATTCATACTCAAGCAAAGCATTGTTTATGAGCATATACAGTAATACTCAAAAGCAAAGCATGTATAAAGTATATACTAGCATGTCTTGGAATGGATCTAATCCTTCACAAAAGTCAGCTTCGTCTTTACCGGCAATAGAATCTGGAGCAGATGATGAGTCGGAGAATTCCTTGTCGTTTGACGCGGTTAATAACTCCAAAACATCGGACTATTTTTTTGTTTATTGTGCGGTCACGACTCCATGCCAGTGTGTGTGTGTGTGTGTGTGTGTGTGTGTGTGTGTGTGTGTGTGCGTGTGTGTGTGTGTGTGTGTGTGTGTGTGATATTGTGCCTGTATGTGTAAATGTGGATGTGTGTGTGTTGTGTGCATGTGTGTGAAAGAAATTATGAATTTCGTTTCGTTTTTTTTTTTTTTGCATGTGCCTGTGAAATAGTGACAACTTTAAATGATTAGCCGACTGGTTATGCACAGGCTACATTATTCAAGGGCATTTATTATGACATAATTTATCAGAAGATTGTGATATGCTACAATCATCAAAGCTTTAATGAAACCCTTACGCTTTGCACTGACCGAAAATCATCCACCCGCACAGTTGAGCAGTAGACGGGCTCCAATAAAAAATGTAATTCGTATATTTTTGCTTGAAAAAAATATATTTTAAAAACGAATTTTATATAGTTTGCTTAAAGTTTAATAAGTTTTGTTGGTCAGTTATTTTCAGTTCAATTTTTGTGCAGTGGCGTCTGTAGTAGTAATTTTAAAAGGAACAATAATATGCCGTTTCGTTATCATTATTGTCATTATTGTTATATAATTATACATATTATCATTATTGTTCGCCATCATTATTGCAAATGTTAGGCTATCATTTGTAAAAACGCCACCACAAGCCATTAGGTTAGGCCTACCCATTTTATTTATTTATTTAACCTATTTTAATAACTTGTTTTCAGGTTAGATTTTCATATTTTAGGGCAATGAACTTATAGCCTACAAGTCAAAATAAAATCGATATGCTTTAGCCGTTAAAATATGCCTACAGTACATTTTCTTGCATTTAATTTGGCATAAGCAAATACACTAGTAGTGTAGGCTTGTAGCCTAAATTACATATTTTTTAAGTTAATCATTCAGAGAACCGCAGCGTTGATGCGCGGAAATTATATATATTATTTTAAAATCATATTATATTAAATAATAAATTATATTAAAATTATTTTTTTTTTTGCTTTTTCAAAGCCTCAGTGTTCTCCTTCAAATTAATGTTATGTTTTTTAACAACTGTTTAAATTAACTGCCCTGTTTTAGTGTGTTTCGTGTGTTTTAATTTCATTTCGTTTTACTTATTTATTTTTTATTTTTATTATTATTATTTTTGCATGTGCGTGTGAAATATGCACACATATCAGCAACAAAAATAGGACAATGTAACATGAGCTATATTTAAAAAGTATTGTATAGCAGACCATTTTAATGCGTTGTGCTGCGCTCTCGGTTTTCTGTGCATTTGGTGTGTGTGTGCGAGTGTGTGTGTCCGCCATGTTTGCTTGGACACAAACAAATCAACGGATAGGCTACTTTATTACTTTATTAAATATACTAAATGTCCTAAAAGCTTGGAGGGGATGGTGGAATTTTTTTCCTTTTTCAAAACCAAAAACCCAAAGGGCGAAATGCCAGCGTGGATCAAGCTCTGTGATTTTCCACCCCATTAAAGGCTTCTTTCTTGTCATGTAGTTAATAACAAAAGATATGTGTTTTTGGGTGCGAGACATAAGAAAGTTGTGTGCGATTCTTCCTATTTTGAAGTCATGCAGTGTGAAACTCCCTGTCGCCGATCCATGTTGCAGTGTAATCAAAGCAGCGACAGAACACTAGCCCAGATAATCATGCAGTGTGAACACATCTGTGACACAACTATTTTGAAAATCATGCAGTCTGAACTCGGCATTAGGCTTGTTTGAGTTGCGCCTCGCCTTGACTGCAATGTAGACGAGAGCAGGCGGCTGCAGTAAGAGGAGGGCTCAAAAAATACATCAGAAGCCGGACACTTCCCGAATCTCGCTGATTTGCCGCCTGGAAACGTCACCAGTGGCGGAGATCGCGTTCGCGTTTTTTATCGCAGACGAACCTCAAGAAAAAATACTATAGTAATTTATAGTAAATATTATGGTGTTTTTGAACATGTTGTTTTCAGTATTTGGTTATGTTTATAGTTGCTGTGATACCATATAGAATTTCAAAAGGTTATTTAATATGCTTATGGTTCAAAAACACTATAGTATTCCTATAAGTTACTATAGTATTTTTTAATGTGGGAGTGGATGCAATTGAAATATCTTAAAGATGGCCAGAATAACAGAAGATGAACAGCTCGTTACTTAAAAGGGTGTACAGTATTTAAAATATACATCGGTATGTTCAACAATGGTAAACATTAAAAGAATGAACAAATAAACAGCTAGAAAGCTTTCAAGAATGAAAGCTTTCAATGGCTACATTATAAATTAAGTAACTATAGCAAGATGCTTTTGAGTGACAGGTCATGACAAATGTTTGTTTGTTTGTTTGTTTGTTTTGCTAGAAATGTCCCTAGAATTTGGCATTTTATTAAGCAAGTGGTCCATTTCTATAGTAATATCAGAGGGCATTAGAAGGTATAAAGGGAAACACTACTGAAGACAAAATTATTAACCCTCTTGTGAAGTTTAAAGAAAAAATGTAGGCTATTGCATCAAATATGTAAAAATGCTGTATAACAGAATTAGTTTTCAACAGTTTCTACTAACTCATTTGTCTAGTCTTTGCCATGATGACAATATTATATTATATATTTTACACAATATTTTACTAGTTTTTGCAAGATACTATTCAGCCTAAAGTGCGATTTAAAGTGTTAACTATAGATTAATTATGTTAAAGGAAAATGAGGAAAGCTATTGGACAACAGGGGTTTGTTCTGCAGACGTTAAGAAATTCTTAAGGGGCTAATTATATTGACATGCTTATTGGGCCTATATAAACTGCTTTTACTCCAGCCAGACTAAAATAAACAGCCCAAAACTTTGTCCAGATTAAAAACTATGAGGCTGTATGAAATACTGTGAAAATGTTCTTAGTCTAGCTATTAAACATAACTTTTGACTTCACATACATGTGTGTGTTTTGTTTACTACACCCCTTACACTTCTCATATGAAACCACACAAAGATGAGGCATAATGGCAGAACAGTCTGATTACTTGTATGTCTGCATATGTGTGTATTGGACTGACTTTCATGGAATAATATTGCATAAACATGACAATACAAAATTCACACAAACATACAAAAAGTGAAAATGACAACAAACAAGACTTTAAACCAAGATAGAAATAAAATACAGCATAAGCACATCCTAATGATTTATTTGTAACATTTAGTTATATTAGATAGGTCACGTTTTGTTTTTACAAAGGTGTGTTTTGTTTTTGTTTGCGTGTAAATCTAAATAATTAAACATATGTAATGGTCTTCATGTCTTTTTTAATTGACTCTATGCACGAACTCTGCTGACGTGTTTCCGGTAGCATATTAGACAGGGTCCTAACTTCCGCATAGCGCGTTATACTATGAAATCTAATAGCGGCGAAACCTAAACCCATCAGAGCATGGCAAAAAAGGGAGATTTACACTTATATTGATGAGGATCCTGTGTCAGTGGATGCCGAGCATCTGGAACATTATTATTGTTCAGTTCCAGAACCCACAGCAGTTGATTAATGCACCTGATCAGGCTGACAATCTCCGTGAAGAGGTGGAGTGACTGAGACTGCTTCGATGCTGCTTTTCGTGATGTTATAAGGTTCTAAAGGTACGATTAAAAAATGATGTAGGTGAATTTAACCCAGATGAAAGAAGTAACAAGTTGTAATTGTATGTTATATTAAATATTCCGTTTTTAACCATACTATAGTAAATTGTATTATACTGTGTATATTGTAGTATTTACAACTTTCTGTTAATGAATGCAACAACATACTGAAGTATTAACTATCATGAACTTCAATAAATTCCAGTATATATATATATATATAATAAATATATATATATATATATATATA
>CAIGQQ010028982.1:92870-124574 GCA_903798035.1 Danio albolineatus | reverse complement strand
TAAATTTTCTGTAGAGAAAACCAAATATATTTTCTTTACTAACAAAAGAAGTAGTATTGACGTAAAACTGAAAATTTACAATACAGAATTAGAACAAGTGAAAATGATCAGGTTTTTAGGTATGTGGTTAGATTCTAGAGCTACATGGAGTAATCACATCAGTAAGATGGAGGAAAAATGCAAAAGAATTTTGAATGTAATGAGATGTATCTCAGGACGTGAGTGGGGAGCAGATAGATTAGCTTTAAAAACAATCTATGTAACAATGATCAGAGCAATTCTTGATTATGGTTGTATGGCGCACAGTTCAGCAGCAAAGTCGCAATTAGAAAAACTTGAAAGAATACAATCTCAAGCTCTTAGAATTTGTTGTGGACCCTATCCTTCCTCTCCAGTTTCAGCTTTGCAGGTAGAGATGGGGGAGATGCCAATTCAACTAAGAAGAAAACAACTGTTATTGACATACTGGGCCAGAATAAAAGGCCAAGATGATAACCATCCTGTAAAAACACTATTGGAGGTGTGTTGGGAATATGGAAAAAGGAAAATTAATAGTTTTAACTGGATTATTAGGGACTTAGTGCAGGAAATGAAATTGAATGAATATAGTATTATACCATCAATAGTTCTACCAACAATACCTTTGTGGATCTTACCGCAACCAAAAATAGACCTCAAATTATTGAAAGACAGACAAGAAAAAAATCAGGAGTTACCAGAAGAGTATCTAGCAAGAGAGTACATTGAGACACAATATGATCAATTTACACACATTTATACAGATGCGTCAAAGGATCCTCAGAGTGGCCGGGTGGGGATAGCATATGTCATTCCAAGTTTGGAAGTGTCAGAAGGGAAAAGAATATCAAATCATTTGTCAGTTTTTACAGGAGAGCTGCTAGCAATCATGCTAGCGGTCAACAAAATCTATGAAATGGATCTAAACAAGGCAATTATATGTTCTGATTCAAGTTCAGCATTACTATGCATGGATCTTAAAAAATCCGAAACTAGGCAGGACATTATAATAGAAATTCTTCAGGTATTACATGGTTTAGAACAGAAAAACAAGAGAGTTGAGTTTGTATGGGTACCAGCACATTCAGGAGTTAAGGGAAATGAAGCAGCAGATGGATTAGCAAAAACAGTCATGGCAAAAGAGAGTATAGACATGCAAATTCGGTATAGTAGGGCTGAACTGAAATCAATAATTAAAAAGGGAATACACAAAGAGTGGCAAATAATCTGGGACAATGAGCAAAAAGGTAGACATCTATATGTAATACAGCCAAAGGTAGGACAGATATTAAAATCAAGTGGAAGCAGGAGGGAGGATTGTATTCTTTCAAGATTAAGGATAGGACATACAGGGCTGAACTCTACATTATACATGATAGGAAAACATCCCACAGGATTGTGTGATGGATGCGGAGAGAAAGAGACCGTAGAACATGTAATCATAAGTTGCAATAAATACACAGAGGAAAGAAATAGGTTAATTTATGATCTACAGGTAAACAATGAACAAATAATACTAAAAGAATTATTTTATCCAGAAGGAAATAAATGGCTGATACAATTTCTAAAAAGAACTCAGTTAATACATATAATATAGAATAATAATAACTGTTATTAATATTATTATAATTTATTTTTATTATTATTATTTATTTTTTTTATTTTTTTTATTGTTATTATGTGTGTGTGTATATGTATATATATATATATATGTATGTTTATTTATTTATTTATTTTTTTCAATATAATGCTTTCCCCTCTCCTCTACTATCTTTCTATCTGTCTCGGCTGTGAAGGACCTGAGCTGTAGATGGAGGAGCTGAACACGCAGCAACATCGAAGGCTCAGCCTTTTGAAGAGCCTAGAGCAAAAGGAATGAGTCTCTGATCTATAACCCACAGTAGATGGCGGTAATGCTCAATTTAAGATTGCGAACCGCCAATAAAACAACAAGAAGATGAAGAAGAAAGAAGAAGAGAGCAGCTGTTGTTGTTTGGCGTGTTGTCAGTTTTGTGGTGTCCGTGTTTTTGTAGCTGATACTGATGTGATTTTTGTAGCTGATACTGCTGTGATTTTGAGTGAGATTTGCTGATGTTAATTTTGAGTGAGATATACTGATGTTGACTTTGAGTGAGATTTGTTGTCAGAGTTCTGACGTGTGTTTTACATCTTTAGCCCGCTAATGCTCCATTCAACAACTTTTGTGAATTGCAGACAAGGGAGATCTGGAACAGCATAGTAAGTCACGTGACATACATACCTTGCACACAGGGATATTGTTGTATAGACACACTAGTTAGCGAAGTGCGCTAATTTTGTATTTCTATTTTTAGCTAGAGTAAGTTCAGGGCGCTTTTGCGCAGAAGATTTTTCTTTCTTATTTAGAGGATTGGGGAGGAGAATAAGGGTTTATTTTTGTTATATTTATTTCTTTGATTTGCTAGCGCAACTTTCAGTTCCCTCTCTCGAATGTTTCTTTTCCAAATTTATTATTGTTTGTAAATATTGTAAATACTGTGGGAGCAATAAATCTTTTGCGGTGCTAAGTCGTTGTTTTGTGATTTCTCTTGCCGTCTTTATCATCAGTTTATTCTTGGGTCATCTCTATGTTACTCCTTTTTTAATTCCCTAGACAAAATTCCATCAAGGCTCGTAACAGAAGCTGTTTTAGTCATTATATTGGCCCGTTCTTTTAAATTTTGGGAGTTTTCCAGTGTTTTGAGATGACTCTAGGTGTCATTGAAATACCCACCATAATCACGATCACTCTCTTTTTGTAATAATTGGCATCTGTTCCCTATCTGCCAGTAAGCATAACCTTGGTGACAGTAGTATTAAGTGTCCAAGCCATTTACTCAAAATATTTGGGGTTTGGTGCCAAAATGGCTGAAATAGTGAACAGTCCCAAATACAATGTATCTCTCTCTTTTTGATACTTCCAACAAGTATTATTAATTGCCAAGCCCATTCTATTGAGTCAAACAAGTGTGAATTAAAACCTGTGTGTAATTTAATACTGAGTAAGTTGTCCTCTATCTTCTCATACGTAATTACCAGTGCTTGACAAAATAATTTTCCATTACTCATCCCCTATTGCATTCTAGATATAATTTTCCCAGAATTTTCTTTAAGTGTATACAGTCATTGAGCACATGGTTGGTCATCCTGTAACAGAGGCTCTTTGTTGGATGAGGCAGTGTTAGAAATTTTAGGATATGATTTCCATCTGTGTCTTGGATTTTTGTGGAGACACAGTTTTGTGTTTGAAGGTGTTTCCAAAAATTGTCCTTTCCTTTTAAATTATAAAAGGAACCTGTGGCTTCTCCATGATGGACGTCCAGCATTCTTCAGTCTCCGGCTGCCTAGACTGCAGCTCTGCACAAGACATTTGGCTATAGGAGAAATAGTCGTTTGTAGTTTTGGGTAGACACTGGGATAGGTATTCAATAGGGTTGTATGGCCATAACAGTTTTTTCTCAATGGTTACCCAGTCTAACTCAGTATTATTGTACCAAAGCTTGGCAAGTTTGGCCATTTCAAAGGATATGTGGTAAATTCGAGGGTGTGGTAATCCCAATCGTCCCTTATGCCTTGGTACACAGTTTATTCAACTTTATCCTAGGTCTTTTCCAATTCCATAGGAAATGTTTAATCATTATATCATATTGATTAAAAATTGACTGTGGTATTGTAAGCGGTAACATTGTTAAAATATAGTTAAGCTGAAACGAGACCATCATCCTAATTATATTCACCTTTCCCCAAGAGAATTATCTAGCGTTTTACTCCATTTATCCAAATTAGTTTTTATGTTTTGTAAAAGAGGTGTCAAGTTTATCGTATGAATTTCTTCTCTCTCTCTATTTATATTAATCACCAGATATTTTATCCCATTCTGGATCCATCTAAAGCCAAATTTAGTTACCATAGTAGCATTACATATTCCAGAAATAGGCATGGCTTCTGACTTTGTCCAGTTAATTTTATACCCTGAAACTTAAGAATAAGATTGAACTATTTCCTTTAAATGGGGTAAAGACTTGTCTGGATCTTATACCAAGGCCAGGGTGTCATCTGCGTTTAGAAACAGTTTGTGTTCTTTGCCGCCTCTCTGTACACCTACTGTAACACGGGGAAGTGACACTGATAACTGAGGTGCGGATCCAAATGCAGGTTTATTAGCAAGATCAGGTAAGCAATGGTCAACACAGGTGCAAACAGATGTATAAAGGCAATCCAGAAACGTAGTCAATGGGCAGGCAAATGGTCCATACCTGTCAACATTGGGATGTAAGAATAAGGGATACGCCTACCGTAATAAGGGATACCCCCCCACCCCCCAAAAAATGTTCTTAATATGTAAATATGTTCTTCTGGAGCTGTTTCATTGTAAATAAACAGTTAAACGGTCAGTAATATTTTTTTTATGTTATTATTTACAAAAGAAAATTTAATGGTATACATTAGCAAACAGTTTCGCTTATTGAAATTCATTTTTTCATTCATTCATTTTCTTGTCAGCTTAGTCCCTTTATTAATCCGGGATCGCCACAGCGGAATCAACCGCCAACTTATCCAGCATATTTTTTACGCAGCGGATGCCCTTCCAGCCGCAACCCATCTCTGGGAAACATCCATACACACACATTCACACTCATACACTACGGACAATTTAGCTTACCCAAGTCACCTATACCACATGTGTGGAGAGGTAAGCATGATCGAACACCCAATAAGGGGGAAGAGCATGCACGGAGCCCGGCAGCTAGTCAGCAGGCCAATCAGAAATAATAAATAACACCTGTTTTTAAGGACACCTTTTTAAGGAGGAGAGAAGGAGCAGCCGGGAGAGGAGAGAGCACACACACACAGCTACACGTGTGGTGACTGTGATTTAAAGAAAATAAAAAGATATACTTACCTTGATTGCCGACCCTGTCTTCTTCTTCCCACAACAACAACGAACTTTGCTACAACATGTCTTTGGACTTGTGGGGGAAACCGGAGCACCCGGAGGAAACCCACGCAACCACGAGGAGAACATGCAAACTCCACACAGAAATGCTAACTGACCCAGCCGAGGCTCGAACCAGCGACCTTCTTGCTGTGAGGTGAACGTGCTACTCACTACGCCACCGTGGCGCCCCTTAATGAAATTAGCTAATATAAAGAAATAAAATCAAGTTATCAAATCTCATTAATCTTTTTTTCACTGTATAACTTACACATTCTGATTAAAGAGCAACATTCATTAATTCATTCATTCATTTAGATTTTTGGTTTAATTACATTAAATAATAGGTGTCACTTTAAAAATGCACACATCTAACGTTGTAATGAAAGCATTCGATTCCTTTCCTAATGTTTTATGCTCATTTAGGACAATATTAGTTGTGTTTGAAAAAAAAAAAAAACATTAAGATTGACATCTTTAGGTGTTATTATTAATTATGTGTATATGTCTGTTCAAACACACACCCCAAACCCAGTGTCCACTTTCGCTCAGCTTAAAATTGCATGTACAGAATCCGTTTGGGAAAAAGATTCTATTTATCAATATGGAGCACGTCTGACAGTCACGCTTTCTGACTGTTTTGAGGATTGCATACTAGGGGCGACGGCACCTGTAATGAAAAGGAAAGGCAATCCCGCCGTTTTTATATTTATTTCTAAATGTTTCATGCCTAAATAAAACGAAAGCACAGAACAGACTCACATTTAAGAGCAAGGGGCGGCCCCTGGTGGTTCGGCGGTTTGGGTTGCGTATAGGGAGGATTGGCTCTATAATGTTTATTACCACCCTTCAGAGAAAGACTGAAAATATGGGAGAAATATGGGAAAATACCTTTACGGGATGATAGCAGGATAGAACTGTAAAATACAGGAGGATCCCGGGTGAGAAACGGAAGGGTTGACAGGTATGAAATGGTCAGAGGCAGGCAGGCAGCAGACAGGAATGTACAAATAAACAGAGCAAGGATCGAAACACGGCAAGACAAGATAGAGGAAACGTGTTGTAATGTCACTTCACAGTAAACAAGAGTACATAGAGTACACTGCTTACATAGTGCAGTAATTAGTCCAGAAGCAGCTTCAGCTGTGACAGTCTAATCAATGGTTACTTGGAGCAGGTGAGTGTGTGTGTTGCATGACTGGATCTGTAGTCTATTACATGGTGGATTTGTAGTTCTTGTGAAATGTCTGTGGTAAACACAGCAATCTCTGATGGTTAGATCGCTGGTGATCGTAACAGAGCCCCCCCTATAAGGAGCGGCTTCCAGACACTCCAAATACAGTTCAGGCAGGAGGTGGAGCAGAGGTGTAACAGGGGAGTACCTGGAGCGTGGAGCTTTGGAGGACCTGGAGCGTGGAGCTGCGGAGGTCCTGGAGCATGGAGCTGTGTAGGGCCTGGAGCTGTGAGAGGCATGGCCGTTCATGGGACACAGGCAGCAACTCTGGCCGTTCGTGGGACTCAAAAGGACCTGGCGCCCACCATTCTGGGAATTTATGAGGATTTGGCAACCGCCATTCAGGGGATTCAAGAGATCTGGCGCCCGCCATTCAGGGGATTCAGCAGGATCAGGCAACTCTGTAAGTGACAGTAAATCTAGCAGCTCTGGAAGGGACAAAAGATCTGGCAGCACTGGAAGGGACAGAAGATCTGGCAGCTCTGGAAGGGACAGAGGATCTTGCAGCTCTGGACGGAACAGAGGATCTGGAAGCTCTGAAAGGGACAGAGGATCTGGCAGCTCTGGAAGGGACAGAGGATCTGGCTGCTCTGGAAGCGACAGAGGATCTGGCAGCTCTGGAAGAGACAGAGGATTTGGCAGCTCTGGAAGGGACAGAGGATCTGGCTGCTCTAGAAGTGGCGACAGCAGCTTTGACAGTAACAACTCTGGTGGTAGCAGCTCTGGCAACTCAAGTGGTGGTGGCCATTTTGGTGGCTCAGGAGATGGCATTTAAAGAACTGGAACAGGAAATATGGCAGGAACAAAGGCAGGAACAGACTTGGAACAGGAAGCCATTTTGAAAGCTGGTGGCAGACTGGCGCTCACCATCTTGAGTTGGAGGGCTGGTTGTGGCCATTTCATGAGCTGGTGGACTGGAGACGGCCATGTTGTGACATGGAGAACTGCCGGCAGCCATCTTGTTAGCTGGAGGGCTGGAGGCATCCATCTTGTGAGCTGAAGGACAGAAGGCAGCCAGTTTGTGAGCAAGCGGCCTGAAGGCAGGCATTTTGTGAGCAGGCAGACTGGAGGCAGCCATCTTGTGAGCAGGCGGACTGGAGGCAGCCATCTTGTGAGCAGGCGGATTGAAGGCAGTCATCTTGTAAGCAGGTGGACTGGAGGCAGCCATCTTGTAAGCTGGAGGACTGGAGGCAGCTATTTTGTAAACTAGAGGACTGTAGACAGCCATCTTATGATCTGGACAATTGATTATTCCCAGAATATCAAAATCAACTTTAGGCGGTAGATCTTTCTCTTATCTGGCACCTAAACTCTGGAACAGCCTTCCTAGCACAGTTCGGGAAGCAGACACACTCCGTCAGTTTAAAACTAGATTTAAGACACATCTCTTTGCACTAGCATACACATAAAACACAAATGCTTTGGAATCCAAATCCTCTAAAAGATTGTTAGTCTGCATTATTTAGGGCAACCGTAGCTGGGAACACTTCCCAAAAGACATTATAATTTGAACAGTATCTGCGCTCATGTTAATCTGTTATTTATTATTCCCGAGGTTTCCATAATCCTGGACCAGGCTGTATCCTGAGCAGCTGCTGTGGTGGTCATGGAGAAGTGGAGAGCATGAGACCGATCCCTGTAAGACCCCAGTGACAGACGAGTCCTCGCATTGTTCCTGAAGGGCCAGCCTGTTCACCAGCCAGTGACCCACCTGTGGTCTCTCCGTGATGGACGTCCAGCGTTCTCTAGCCTCCGGTGCCTAGACTGCAGCTCTGCACAAGATGTCTGGCCATAGGAGAAATGGTTTTGCCCAACTGAGCCTGGTTTCTCTCAAGGTTTTTTAATTCTTTACTTTCGCCAATTGGTGAAGTTTTTTCCTCGCCGCTGTTGCCTCTGGCTTGCATGGTTCGGGATTTGTAGGGCTGCGCATTGATGGATTAATCTTTAGTGTTTGGACTCTCAGCAGTGAATAATAAACCAATCTGAATTGAACTAAACTGAACTTCAACACTGAAAACTGGACTGACACTGTTTCAACTTTTTATATTGCATGTGAAGCTGCTTTGACACAATCTACATTGTAAAAGCGCTATACAAATAAAGATGAATTGAATTGAATTACATCTCTCCATAATATCTGATCCCAAGAACTGTTATGAAATTTCATGAGGCAAGACCACAAGTATTGTCATGGAATAAAACAATAAACTTTCTAATTTGAGAAGAAGATCAGCTAGGAAACCAGTTGTTCGACTGTCTTGATCATGCATCTTGACCCCTCTTCTCTGCCCTCGACTTCTCCACCAAAACGGGTCACTGACTCATCACTGAATGTCCAAGTTTTTGATATGGTGTGACAAAATGGGTAACCCTCGTTCCCAGAGGGGGGAAAGGAACTGCTTGGTGGAAAACTTCCACTATAAGGATTTTGCCAGAAAGTCAATAATCTGAAAGAGTAATAAAAAAGGCCAATTAAATGCCAATAAATTGGCGGTGTCAGTCTTTGCAGCTGGCAGCAATCACCATCAGCTATGAATAAAGATGCGAGCCATGCAATGCTAAGTACCTTTACTAGGTTGAAGAGCCGAACTACAGCTGTCAGCTAAGGCGAAATCACTGTGGTGAAGGAACATATCATTTCCATTACCACCCTCGGGGAATGAGGGTTATGTAGTAGCCATTTCGTTCCCCAGCAAGAGGGGAACTTCAATACTATGTGGAAAACTTTCACTATGGGGAAACGACACAGTGATTGAACCTTACCCCATCACTGTTGAGAGGTTTGCCAGGCTCCAGCATGAGCGGACCATCATCACCAGAGATGCAGCCCTCTAATGTGTCCCCTGGCCCTAACTTACCTTACTTGGGTAAGTGCGTAAAGGCTTATTTATATTTTTTCAGGAGTCGTAAAAAAATACATCTAGTTAAGTTCTAGGAATTAAAAAATACGACAATTTGTTGGGAAAGCATGCCAGTCTCAACTGGGGAGGATGCTGCAGAGGCCATCTGCTGCTTAAATGGGGGGACCTGGTGGCAAGAAGACATATGGACACGGGGCTGCCTGGAGAGGGGGAACTATACCGTGGCTGAGTGAAGCATATGGGATTGCCAGTGAGGATCACGCATAGCGGGCACCTATTCCCAGAATGTGGGCTGACCGAGCGGGCATGCCAATAACAAAATGGGCCAGGAACTTGACTCCTCCACTAAGTCAGGTGCTGGGGGCCTAGGAGGAGCTCTGTAGGGTTCGCCAAACAGGAAACTCAACTGAGCAGAGTAAGAAAAGCACACGCATCTCTGTGTTAGATAGAAAGGCACAGCAAGCGTGTTTCAACACCATACCCAATTTCCTCATTCACTGGTGTTATCCAGCACGTGCGAGGAAATTCAGCTCCACTCAAAAATTATAGAATATTACAAATGTATTAGGTGTCACCCAGCCTGCAGCTCTGCAGATGTCTGTTACAGAGGCGCTGCATGCTCACACCCAAAAGGAGGTGACACTCTTAGTCACTCCCGGGGGACGTGGCTCACCTTGGCACTGAAAACCAAGGGAGATGGCATGCACTATCTCGTGGGTCAACCTCAGTATGTATACGGTACTTCTCATCTGCCCATTGTAACAAAAAAGGAGCTGCTTAGAGTTATAAACTCTAATGTGGTAACATAGCACAGAGTGCAAATAGGACACAGCAAAGAAAGGGCTTGGTCTGCCTCCTCCGTGGCCTCAGGAAAACATGAGAGTGGTTCCACCCGAATTGATGGCACACTTCGCTGACCAAAAATGCATCCAGATACCTGACCCTCTTGACCGATACCAACACGACCAACAGTGCTGTCTATCTGGAAAGAAATCTTAAAGACACTGAGTCAAGTGGATCAAGCAGACCTTGTCTAAGAAAGATCTCCAAAAGGGTATGAGAGAGGGACAAGGTTGATTTAGCTGTCCACCGTCTCGTGCCTCTGGGAACTGGATGATAAGGCGATGCTTTCTCAGCGTGCTGTCATCCCCACGTCCTGAGAGCGGGGATAATTGTAATGCCAACCCCTCAGTCTGGAGGGGACAGCCTTAGCTCTAGCCAAGTGAAGAAGAATAGCATAGCACTGATCTGGCTTGTCCAGGGTATTTCTCAAAGAAAGTACCCACCACAGCAAATAGACTCCATTTCAGGGCGAGGGCATGCCTTGTAAAAGGCACCGTGAGTGACTGTGTCAATCACCAAACAGGTAGGTCACCTAAGTCCTCTGCGATCCACGCTCACCACACGTAAGGTTCCAGGTATCTGGGCATGGGTGTTCAGAATGATGACATTTCTGGACACTTGTACTGGCTTCAGGCCAATGCTGAAGTGATCTCATATGGAGCAACCTGAGCGGCATGGCTGTGGATGCCATATACCCCAGGAGCCTCTAAAACTGTGTAAATTTTGACAGCAAATTTTTTATTAGTTTTAGTCATAGTCTTTTGACTAAAAATCCATTTTAGTTCTAGCCATATTTAAGTCTTCTGAATCATTTTAGTTTTAGTCCTATTTTAGTCTTCTCAGTAATTTTAGATTTAATCTAGTTTTAGTCGACTACATTTCATAAGATTTTAGTCAACTAAATCCACTCTACATAGTTGACAAATATATTTGGTTTAATTTAACTATATACTGAATATCTTTATTTATACAAAACCTAAAATTAAATAAAATAGTAATTAAAATATGGAATATAGCTTTTCCATTGAAGACCAAATATTAGACATGCATTGGTTATTTAAATCACAGGTAATATGGAATTATGTGTATGCAAGAACAGTACACTACTGAAAATGTAGGACTTTTATTTTATTATTTAGCAAATCCTTAACTAATTAATCCTTAATTTTAACGTGGTAAACTACTAGTCTTTTTAACCAGCCTGTTGAACATTTTCATGCAATTAAATGTTTAAAAGGGTTTAACATAGTTTAACTTCACTTTGCACTTGCAATGTCAGTCTATAGGAAGCGTTATCTTGTCAAATGTGTTATCTTGTCAAATGTGCACTCAGTTCCGTGGCTCTATTAACTCACATAGAGGATTTATAAAGCAAAATTGAAAGTGTGCTTCACTTCAAGGCAGTTTTGCTAGAATGCGACTCCCTGATAAACAGAGATTATAGCACAACAGAGTATTATTACATCTTTAAAATAAGAGATAATCACATCGCTGAACGATGTCCTGAATGAAGCAGTTTTTGTTTTGTGGCAGAGGTACACTGTAAATGGCTGTTGTCATGACGATCGTGGCTGAGGCCCACAGCGCACGGGAACCTAGCGCAAGTTAGATCAGGCCAGCTAAACTGCAGCTACAGCTAAAATGAAACAACTCCTCACCAAAATGAATGCCATGATCATGTTACCGATGTATTAATGTTTCATGTACGACTTAATAGCATCTCTAAAAGTCAGGCTAAACCATTTCAGTTAAGCAAAAGCACACACTCAGGTAAATAAAAAATGTCAAGTTTATGGTGAAGAGTTTGACAAGATTCTCTGGCCTGATGTCGTAGTTTTGTTGTTTTTATCAGCTTTTTCCTTCCCATACGGTATACGGACATTTTGTCTTGACACCAAATGTGAATCTTCTTTTTTTAGCTGGGGTCATCTCATTATACATAGTTTAATTAGACAGAAAGACGGCCCTGTGAATGGGTGTCTACAGTGGATCAGTTACTTTTTAAATGTGTGTGTGTGTGTGTGTGGTGTGTGTGTGCGCGTCATGCATCACACATCAAGATTAATTCTAATTGAGGGATGTTTATAGGCAATATCGAACTGCATTCTAGTCTTGTTTTTATTAGTCAACTTAATTATCACTTATTTTTTTTTAGTTTTCGTCGGTAGAAACTTGTTTGTCACGAAAATTATGACGAAACATTTTCATCAACGAAATAAACACTGCTCTAAAATAATATCAGTGGCATCACAGTTTTTCCGCCGACTCACTCAGACAGGTTAGTATCAGCTCAGTGCACTCTCGGGGGAGGCGCGCCGTCATGGTGATCGAGTCGAGCTACAACCCAACAAAAGTTCTGCACGGTGGTGAGCCTGCTCTTTTCTCGGTTGACCCGAAACCCCAACAGGTCAAGGTAACAAAGCACCCAGTCCCTGTGCATAACCAATTCATCCTGTGAGTGAGCTATAAAAAGCCAGTCATCTAGATGATTGAGTGATGCCCGCTAGCCGAAGGGGCATTAGGCCATCCTCCGCGAGCTTGATGAAAACCCACAGAGACAGGGAGAGCCCAGAAGGTTGGACTTTGTACTACCATGCTGGATCCTAGAACAAAAACTGCTGGTGGCGTGGGAAAATGGAGACATGAACATACATGTCCTTCAGGTCTATCACTGCAAATTATTCCTGGGGATGTGCATCTTAATGAAAATTCTGAGTGGCTGCTTGTAGGGCAGCGGGTCAAATCCTGCAGAACTAGGATTGGTCATAACCCACCGCTCTTTTAGGGTATGACGAAGTACAGCTTAAAAAGCCCATACCTCATCTCAGCTGGAGGGACAGCTCGATTGCGTCCTTCACCAGGAGGACAGCAATCTCCTTGTGCAAGACAGGGGCAGACACAGGGCTGACCTTGGTGTAATACACGCCCGTGAACTGAATAGCGCCAAATCTGATTGTCTGAGTGAGCCATTGTGATGGGCTGGACAGCGCTAGCCAGGCTACATTATTGGTGCAATCACTGACACACCAACAGTGAGGCAGCACGGGATAGGAGAGCTCACTGCGGGAGGTGCACGCCCTGAGGAAGAGCAAAAGATAAGATGTTTAATCTTAACTTTGTCTCAAGAGCCTGCAGAGCAGCTCGGAGTGCAAGACACAGGAGCCTGTTCTCTGTCCTCAGCTCGCAGTCTGTGGTGAAGAGCTGAATCAGACCAGAGAATTTTGTTTCTTATGGTCTGAGAGTCCTTCAGATGCCTTCTGGCAAATTCCAGGTGGGCTGCTATGTGCCCTTTACTAAGGTGTGGCTTCCGTCTGACCCCTCTACCATACAGGACTTACAGATAATACAGATTTGTGGATTGCTGCACAGATGGTTGTCCTTCTGTAAGGTTCTCCTCTCTTCACAAAAGAACGCTGGAGCTCAAACAGAGTGACCATCAGATTATTGATCACCTCCCTGACTAAGGCCCTTCTCCCCGATCACTCAGCTTAGATGGCCGAGTCCTGGATGAGTCCTGGTGGTTCCAAGCATCTTCTACTTACATATGATGGACCTTGAGAGCAGCCGAAATTCTTTCTGTAACCTTCCTCAGCCTTGTGCCTTGAGACAATCCTGTCTCGAAGGTCTACAGACAATTCCTTTGTCTTCATGCTTGGTTTGTGCTTTGACGTGCACTGTCAACCCTGGGACCGTACATAGACAGGTGTATGCTTTTTCAAATCATGCCCATTCATCTGAATTTACCACAGGTGAACTCTAATTAAGCTGCCAAAACATCGTAAGAAAGATCAGTGGAAACAGAATGTGCCTGAGCTCAATTTAGAGCTTCAAGGCAAAGGCTGTGAATACTTATGTACATGTGATATTTCCTTTTTTAAAATTTTTAAATAAATTTGCAACAATTTCAAAAATAATTGTTTTACATTGTCATTATTGGGTATTGTGTGTAGAATTTTGAGGAAATCAATGAATTGTATCCATTTTGGAATAAGCCTGTAACATAAAAATATGTGAAAAAAAAGTGAAGTGCTATGAATATGTACTTTCCGGATGCACTGTATAATGGCTAAATCAATAATTATTTACGTATGAGCAAGCTTGGGGTGACCTAATATCACTTAAAGAAATTAGTTTACAGTTATATCCTCTGTCTAAGAACCAAAACTGGTGAGTTTGTGTCCATGGGCATATGTAAATGGCCAGCATACAACTTTGGGTAAACGATGAGCAATTAAATGAAAAGATGAGATGTTTAAAACATACATTCTGTTAAAAAAACAGGTCACACTTTATTCTGATGGTCCATTTGCTGAATTTAAGTTACATTGAACTAATTCTCATTAGATTATAAGTAGACTGTTAGGTTGGGGTTAGAGGTAGGGTTAGTGTAAGTTGACATGCACTTGCAAAGTTTCTTATAGTCAGATAAATGTCTGTTGAATGTCAGTATCAACAAATATTAAGTAGACAGTCTACTAATACTCAAATGGACCATCGAAATAAAGTGTTACCAAAAAACATCCTGTGTTTGTTGTTTAGTTTAGCAATCCAGCTTAGCAATACATTCTAGTTGGTTTTGGTTTCATTTGGTGCTGGGATCGAAACATGCATGTCACATGTATGCATGTTAAGTGTTTTATTTATTGTGTACTCGTGTCTTGTGTTCTGTCTGTGTTGCCGTTGTTTGTTGCACGTGGCCTGTCTTTACACTTGGCCATGTGCTATTGTTTCATAAGTTAAGTCTTTTCAGAGACGGATGCTCTTTAGACTGGAGTACATATCTGATGCGGCTTAAGAAGTAGACCACATTGTTAGAATTAAAAAAAGAAAAGAAAAAACTCTAGATTTGGATCTCTTTATGAGATTACATTTTAAAACGAAATAACATCATCCAAATTTTATTCTGGTACTTAACAGAGTGGTAAATGAAAATCTAAATTCTGAATATAACTATTTCCACTAAGGACTGTTTATTGCAGATGTTGCAATAAGTTTGCAACATTGCAAATAAGCAGCATTTAAAAAATAATTCAAGAATTTATGGAAATCAGTAACTAGATCAACTGAAAATTCTTGTTATAATCTTGCATGTGAAAGTAAAGTTGGACATATACTGTGCAATGATATTTTAAAAATATGGGAAAAATTTAAATTAAAGCTCCCAATAAACAAAAAAGAAACCTCAGGTCTTAACGCAGGGTTATTCAATTAGTTTGTCACAGGGGCCAATTCATGAAAAGCATCCCAAATGAGGATCTGGAGAAATATGACTTGCAATACAAGTGAATACACAACTGCAATATTAGAGCCCATATGCTGTATTTTTGCTCGTTAAGACACCTATGTTGGCTTTTTCTACATTAAAATGTTAATATGTTGTATTTTAAAATGACATAACATCACTGCATTGTACAAAGTGGCTTTTTTACCAAACATATTCAAATGTTGTATTTCGAAGCACAACAAAATTGTATTGTATTGCTCAAGAAGGCTTCTTCTACATCCAAACACATTCATATGATATGTTGAGCTGGGTAACAAAACGGAATGGAACGATTATAGATTTTGGTTGTATTATTATAGTCTGAAGAATAATCATGTTTTGATGGTTATCATGATTATTATGCATTTATTAAATTCAAAACACTACTAGTTTAGAAAATCACAAGAAAACTGCTTACATTTTAAATTGTTGTTTATTGCTGCTCAGTAATTAAATATAGCACAAGATAATAATAAAAAAACAAACAATAGCCCATATCACTTTGGACTTAAAAATAGATGAAAAGGTTTCTGATTTAAACATGAGTGATAAATGTAAAGAATAAATAAAAAAAAATATATATATATATATATATATATATATATATATATTTGTCTAATTTTAATATAAGCTATATTTCAGCTAAGTATTTAAATGAACTGTTATTATCTGCATTAATACATAATCATTTTAATAATTTGAAATTATTTGTCCAACGTATCTTTTGTTTATATTGCACTGAAAGCCACACACAGCTTTCACCACTACAGCGTGAGGCAGGAGTGACAATGACAACGGTGTGAGGATCCAAGTGCAGTTTTAATATTAAAAGTCGGTATAGCATCGGTCAACAGAGGCAAACAGATGTATACAGGAAATCCAGAATCGTAGTCCTACAACAGGCAGAGGGTCAACAAGGCTGGTAGCAGGCACAGATAAACAAACAAGCAAGTCTGGGACCAAACACAAAAGACTAGACAAAGGAAACGCGTTGTAGAGTCACAATAAAGGGAACAATACTAAGCAATGACTGTGTGCGAGTGTGCTGTTTATAAAGTGTGTGTAATCAGTCAGCAGCTGCAGCTGAGAGAGTCTAATCAGATGGTGACTTGGAGCAGGAGTGTGTGTGTGTGCTGCATGATTGGAATTGTAGTACGTTAACAAGCAGATTTGTAGTTCATGGAATGTGAGTGTGTGTCAACCAGCGATCTCTGGCTGTAGACCGCTGGTGATCGTGACAGAACATGGTATAAGCTCGAAACTATAAACTAGCACACAGTTGGCATAACTTTGTTTAGTTGCAGCAGTTTTGTTTCTATGCAACAGAAATGCGGCATTGAGAAGCCTTTAGGATTAATTAATCATAATGAATTAAAGCACAGTTAATAGTGAAATTGGCTAATCATTGCATCCCTATTAACGATATTAGTGCATTGTACAAAAGGCCTTTTTTACAAACATACAAATGTTTTTGGCTGCCCGCACTACTCGCTTAATGTCACTTGACTCACACTGTGCGCAGTCTTCAACTGGAGCTTGCGCTGTGTTGAACAGACGCACGTCACTTCATAACTATAGCAGCTGTTTTTTGACTAAACTAAATTTATTTTTAATTTCTTGGTCACACTATTTGGGGGGCCGGAACAAATTGCCTCAGGGGCCTGATTCGGCCCGCGGGCCGCCAATTAAATAGCCATGGTCTTTTGTTTTTATCTTCAAACAGAAAACTTTGACTTTGCGTTTTCTCTTTGTTTGAATCGTTAAAGAAGCATTTTGATACATTCACCAAAATAATGCCCTTGGGTTTTCTTTATGCCATTTGTAGAAATTGTTAAAGTAACATTCCTATTGACAAATAGCACTACCTGGTGGTAGGTCAAGTGACTGTAATTAAAAGAGTGTCATTTGAACTAAATCTGAATTAATGATGACTGTGATGTGACTGAAGCTTTTAGCAAAGCCTGTGAGTTGTATTCATGTAAAAGACAAATGTCTTCCTGCTTCCAATTAAATGAAATTCAAAAGGTAGCACTGTAAAATATGTTTTTTTTTACAACACTGCTTAGGACTCTAAATTGTTTAATCAGTACTCTCTTCTGTAAGTTTCAAATCTATTAAGCAAATAAGGACATGATAAGTTCACAAATGTATCATGTGTGTGTATATCCTGCATTTCCACTGTTGTCCCAGTTCAAAACTTTCACATATTTAAACAGATTCACAAAAAGAATGCTAAAGAAAGTAATTATTGACTTATTGATTATTGAGATGTGCTTGCAATTCACTAAATGTCCAGGCAACAAAGTTTACAACTGGTTTTCAGTTTGATTTTATCCTTTGCACATAGTGAACATGTACTGTAAGAACAACCATAGCCCAGGGCCAAATCAAAAGATAACTTCCAAATTCTGGACAAATTCCTAAAACGTCCTTCTAAAGATCAGTAATAAAATAATGTTAGAATTTTTTCACCATTTTAATGTGATATAATTTTTTATCATACGACAATTATGATATATTATGTTATCAAAGCCAATAATGGCATTTAAATAATACTTACACTATTATGAAAATTAAAAAAAAAAAAAGATTTTTATGCCCATTTTGAATTTTACTTGAATACAAATACAAATATAGACAATTCCAAATACAAATAGAAATACAAATATAAATAAGTTTAGGATATGTGCCTAAAACTTTTAAACTAGCTGTCATTAAGCCTCTTAATAAAGACCACAGCTTGATCCCAAATAATTAGTCAATTATAGACCCATTTCAAACCTGCATTTTCTATCAAAGATAGTAGAAAAAGTTGTTTCTGCTCAAATATTTTCCTACAAACAGAGAAACAATATTTGTGAGAAATTCCAATATCGATTTAGAGCATTTCATAGCACAGAAACAGCATTCCTAGGTGTTACAAATGACCTGCTCCTGTTGTCTGATCATGGTTGAGTTTCTCTCCTAATGTTATTGGACCTCAGTGCTGCATTTGAAACAACTGATTGTAACATTCTTCTTTATATGTATTACTGCAGGCATGTCCAAACTCGTTCTGGAGGGTCCTGCAGATTTTAGCTCCAACTTGCCTCAACACACCTGCAAGGATGTTTCTAGAAAGTCTAGTAAGAGCTTGATTAGCTAGCTCAGGGGTGTCTGATTGGGGATGGAACTAAACTTTATAGGACACCGGCCCTCCAGGACCGAGTTTGGACATCCCTGTATTACTGGAACTGCATCTGAACGTTATGAATTTGTATCAGTCAATGAAGAGACTTCGTACCGATCAAAAGCACACTGTGGGGTACCACAAGGTTCAGTTCTTGGCCTCTTCTCACACTAAATATGCTACCGCTAGGTGATATCATAAAAAAAAAAAAAACAACAACACTGAGCTAATTTCTACTGTTATGTTGATGATACACAACTTTTATGTCACGCTCAAAGTAAACAAAAACAAACAAAGATGAATCCAGGCGGAAGAGTAATATTTATCATGACCACAGGTCATAAATCAAAAGATGCAAAAAAACATTCCAAACAAAATAACAAACGACCCAAAAGCCGTAGCTGGACAAGAGCCATAATAAGTCCCAAAAACAGCAGAGCAGCTCAGGATTATCCAGTAAAATGCCAAATAAGAGCCCTGACAAGAAAAGAGAAACCGTGAACAAACAATAACAAACTGACAACAAAGCTAAGAATTGCTACATACAGTAGGTACGGAAATTAACCACAGCCTAAGCGGCTGATCAGAACAGCTGATCTGCAATGAAACACATAACCACAACACAGACACACAACAACAAATGCACGTGGAGTAAAGCAAAACAACCATGTGACAACAACACAGAAAAGCACAAAAAATGAGCGCACCGACCTACCACCGTGACATTTATATCTCCTCTCTATCTGATAATTAAAATTTGGATGATTAGATCTTAGATCTTGCTTATTGAACCCAAAAAAACCTTGAGCCTAGAACACTGCCTAACCCTTGATGGATTTTTAGTTTAGTCCTCATCTTTAGTCAAACAATTTGGGCGTTTTTGATAGGCAGTTGGTTTAAAATGCAGCTACTAAAGTGCTTTCCAGAACAAAGAAATTATGATCATATTATTCCAGTTCTTTCATTACTGCATTGGTTACCTATTAAATATTGTAAATAATAATATGTTTTAAATAAATTAAATATAAACAATTTATTGACTACTAAAAGATTACAAATTTCTTTAATTTAGCCATGTTTCTGTGAAAATCATGACATTACAGTTCCATAAACTTTTGCTGTGGTTGATGCGCAGTCGAATCTCATCCATTTTGTTCACCAAAGACCCTACATTGGCGAGAAAGATGCTGGGTAAAGAGAGCCAGTTGTGGTGTTAACTTTAGCTTAGCTCTTAGCCCGCTGCGCTTTTTCCGTCTTTGTTTACGGTCTCGACGCTGCCTTCGAGCACTCCCACCCGGCCAGGCAGGGTGCTCAGCCTCGGGTGTTTTAGCGATCTCAGGAATGAGTCGAAGATTGCTGATAAAACTGTCTGGAATGCACAAACCAATATCCAAAATCTCCTGTCGGGTGTACGATGTAAAGGCACAACAGTTCTGCATGAACAGACCCGAAATGAGCAGGAGAAATACTGCAAAATTGCAGAAACTGGAGAGACGCCGAGCCTCGCGTTGTGTGCGCGCCACCATCTTGTCTCGAGTCAAATGACTGACATATTTAGAGATAGAGAGAGGTGACAAGTGTGCACCCTTGAATAATAATAATTTTAAAGAATATTTTGGGTGTCACAGTGGCGCAGTGGTAGCATGATCTCCTCATAGCAAGAAGGTTGCTGGTTCGAGCCCCGGCTGAGTCAGTTGGCATTTTCATGTGGAGTTGGGGTACAGGTGAATTGAATAAGCTAAATTCGCTGTAGTGTGTGTGTGTGTGTGTGTGTGTGAAAGAGTGTGTATTGGGTGTTTCCCAGAGTTGGAAGGGCATCTGCTGAGTAAAACAAATGCTGGAAGTTGGTTGTTCATTCTTCTGTGGTGACCCCTGATTAATAAAGGGACTAAGCCGAAAAGAAAATGAATGAAAGAACGAATGAATATTTTGGTTTGGTCAACAGGTACAGTTTCTCAGGGCTTAAATTTTGTGCATGCAACGTGAAACAATTTTTGATACTTTGTCATCATTGTGAAGATTCATTTAACTCGAAAAAAAATCCATCCAAATATCTTCTTTGATGTCTTCTTGTGATCCTCAGAAGAAATGGGTTTAGGATACCAAGTAAACTACTTATTTTACTTTTTAATTTAATAATTTACTTTTTTTAAATGTTCATATTTTTATTTCAACGAAAATTGACAGCATACCATTGCAATTGGTTGACATAAATAATGCATTTTCTTTAAAAAATTGTATGTTCTTTCCTTTCCAGAATGCTGACTTTTAAACTCAAAGATTATTTCCGATTGTTTGTTTTATACAGTTTAAGCTCAACTGATAGCCA
This sequence comes from Danio albolineatus, assembly GCA_903798035.1. NCBI lineage: Eukaryota > Metazoa > Chordata > Actinopteri > Cypriniformes > Danionidae > Danio > Danio albolineatus. The sequence goes on along the minus strand of CAIGQQ010028982.1, from coordinate 103,903 downwards.
CTTCCTGTCTATAATGGAACATAAATCTCTCAAACTTATTTGAGTTGTGGTTGATCAGTGAAATTTGAATCTGACATCACACCTCAGCAAGCTGTAACAATATAAATGTGTAAAACACATCGCAGCTAAGGTGCAGGTGTCTCCAGTGGAGAAACCACACAACTACACCACATCCTCTTTCAACGCTTTCTGAAGCATGCATAAACAAGTGTCACCTGCCCCAGTGGTTGTCATAAACCGGGCCCCTTCGAAGCATGTGAAACTCTAAATTCTTTTCCATCCTGACATACATACAGATGACAGATAAACAATATTTGTTGCACAGAGTGGAAATTTTTCTACTTGTGTTGATTAGTAACTACACAATGTTGCCTAATCTGTATGATCACATTGCTAGGAGTACATCAGAAAATAAGAGACAGATACAGATTTGTAAGTCGCTGTACATGACTTCTTATTCAGAAAATAGATATAATTTTCAAACAGCCATGCATAAGTAACTGGAGGAGAGCTTAAGCACTTGGTGATAATGTTTGCCATGGGCAGCATTTTAATTCTGACTAATGCAAAATTTGACAGATTTTGACAAATCTATTATATGCTAATACTATGTTAAATATGCATAAACGTAATACTCACCAAGTTGGTCAAATCTGTAAAATTAAAAGCACCACTTTCATCTATTAGGAGAAAAAATACGCAATTACTATTTACACATATATTTCAATTATAACTTGTTGTTTCAGAAATATATATATAAAAAGAGTTTCCCTGGCCATAGCACAGGCTTTACTTAAGCGTTCATGAATACAAAAGACCAGATCAATGACTTTGTTCTCTCAAAAGACCTTGTACAAAGAAATTCATTCTTTAATATTTTTAATGTGTTAACATTATAGCTAAGGACCAATTGTGATGGGTAAATCCCAGTTAATTCATACTGTGTAAATATGTCTTTCAACAATGTGTGTTTATTTGCATAATCAGGTTAAATAAAATATATTTTTCTTGATTTTTAGTACTTACATTCTGAAGTTGTGGAGATATCCATATTCTGTTCTCTCAGGCTTTCACAACAGATAACCAAGAAAATGACAATTGTTTAGTGTTGAAACTGCCATTGCCTTTAACTAGTTTATAAGACCACAAAGTCACGTGTCTAAGCATAATACCATCAACCTCTTCAGAACCCCTGCTCTGAACCAACTGTATTTCTACTTTATCGCTTAACTGAAGTTCACGAACACGCAGACATTTAGAGGCTCAAGTGGAAAAAAGAACACATTTCTTATTTATATAGCCTGGGAATTTAATGTGTAACGACACCAGAGAGAAAATGAAAAATCTAGGGCCATCTATTCTAGACTGCACTTAGAACAGCACAGCGTTAAGTATGCAAATTTTGGACAACTGGTCTAAAAAAGTTTAAGCTTGAATACAGCCACTGAAAATAAGAAAAAAATCACATTAAAATGTGTCATCCTGTTTTCTTTATGTTCACAATTGCTATTTTTTTTTTAAACAATTATGATAGACAATAGTAGCAGCAGTTCATGCTGAAAGAAAACTCACAAATAAGTGCAAGTCACCAACAAAGTAGTCAACTGGAGTCGAGCTGCTCAATTTACATTTACAAGATACATTAAATAAGATTTGTTGCAATATGAACAGTTTACATTTTTTACCATTAAACACTCAATTCCTCAGTTTTACATCAATGAACAAGTATTCTTAAAAATTCAAATAAACTTAATAAAAAAACTCAAACTTACAGCTCGTCAGCTCTCAGCAACATGAACACACACAGCGTTAACAGCTGCAAATGACTCGTTTCCTCTGCAAATTATAAAGAAACAAAATACAATCAAATCTCTGTAAAGACATATTTTGAACATAACATTTTCAAGGAGATATGAAAATCAATTTTTTTTCTTTTTTATTAGATTTTTCAAAGTGAGTTGTATACATAGTAATGAGTAGAACATAAATAGTATACAGTATTTTAAAGGGAAAGAAAAATGATAATAAAATACATTAAAAAAAATAATAATAAAAAGGCGGAAGACTGGAGGCAGAACACCTAGTAAGCACATTAATGGGGAGACTGCAACCTTCTGTTTATGTATTATGGACAGTTTGTCACAATTGTCATTCCAAAAATCAGCAATCAAAGGACATTCCCAAAGACAATGAAAGAGCATGCCGATACTATTATTACATTTTGGACATTGAGGTGAAACTGTGTTATTTATTTTACTACATATTTTTGGGATATATAAGCTCTATGTACAATATTAAATTGCATTTCTTTAAACCTGTTGCAGACTGAATTATTCAAAGGTAGTCTGATAATATCATCCCACACATTTTCATCAATGTCACATTTTAAGTTCTTACTCCATGTCTTCTGCAGTGAAATCAGATTATCTGCTTTATGTTGGTTTATCATGGAGTAAAATTTGGATACAAAGTGCTTATATAATGAGACCCCCCCCTTATCAGTGGCCAATTGTAAAATTTGTAATTTTACTTTAGGTCGCTTACTGGCCCAAATAAATTTAGAGTTAAAAAAAAGTCATGCATAGTGGGTATAAATTTTTTGGAATATTATCATTTTTATAAGGTTTATTTTTCCTGAGAAAGAGACTGGGTGTTTTGACCATCTTGTAAAGTCTTCCTTGATACGCAATATTGATGTTTTAATATTGGCATCATAAAGGTGTGAAAGTTTGGGTGTAATACGGATACCCAAGTATGTGATACCCCTAGGGGATCATTTGAATGGTTTGATAAAAATGGGCTCTGATATGTCTAATGATCCTAACGGCATTATTTCTGATTTATGAAAATTTACTTAATATCCGGATATAATTCCAAATTGCTTAATCAAATCAGTTAATTTAGGTAATGATCTTTGTGGGTTAGTTATACTTAGCAAAATATCATCTGCGTAGAGTAGTATCTTATGTTGTCTATTGCCAATAGTTACGCCATAAATTTTTGGATTGTTTCGAATGTAAATTGCCAGGGGCTCGATCGCTATGGCAAATAATAGTGGGGACAAGGGGCAACCGTGATGGGTCCCCTATGAAGTACAAACGTGTCAGAAAGAATGGCATTAATTAAAATGGCAGCTTTAGGTGATGTATAGAGCAATTGGACCTATTTTATACATTTAATTATAAAATTTATAAATAACAAATCTAGACATAACATCAAACATATAACTCCATTCCACCCTATCGAATGCTTTTTCGGCATCCATCGCTACTAAGATTCCAGATATAAGATTACGATCAAGGTGGCATAATATATTAAATAATCTTCTAGTATTGCAGTAAGAGTGCCGGCCTTTTATAAACCCAGTCTGATCTGGGTCTATGATGTCTGGGATTGCTTGCTTGCAAAAGTTTAGCAAGAACCTTTAAGTCTACATTTAGCAAACTGATTGGTTTGTAAGAGCTGCATTCCTCGGGATCCTTTTCCTTTTTATGTATTACAATGATGTTAGCCATATTCATATAATTAGGGACTTTGGATGCCTGAAAAGAGGTATTGAAAGAGTGGTTAGCACTGTCAGTGGTTAGCACTGTCACCAGTTTTTATTTTCAGATTTATTTTAAATTTGATTACTAGATGTCGCGATCAAACTCTGCTGATCATTTTAAATACTAACTCCATACTGCAACCGTAAGCTCACTGTGTTAGCATCACAGCTAACATTTCAACAATCCAGCTGTAAGTACTCTTTAGCTGATCTTTGGCCTGTTTTCTCTGCCCGATATAACTGTTTACAATCCCTTATCAAGACTATAAAACTCTGTCGATCAAGTTAATTACTAGCCCTTTAATTTTAAATCTCTTCCACGGACACAGCAAAGCAGCTCACGCTCACAGCTCACGTGTAAACAGCTCACCGTTAGGCGTTTTACTCAGACTCCGGCTTGCTTTTTTGCTCTCTTTTCCAGTTTGTTTGCTGATTCGCGCCTATTTTTCCTCTTACGAGTGTCGTAGTTTATCTGCTTACTCGTGCCTGACTGCACCTTGTACTGTACCTTTGTATTTCACCTAGATTTTGATCGCGCCTATCGCGCTATTTATTTATTTATTTATTTTGCTTTCACTTTCTAGCTTACTAGCTCACGTCTATTCTCTCACGTGCGTCGTCCAGTTTAATTACATTTTCCGCCTATTCACACCTTTTATATTACATTATAAATCACTTTGTGTGGGTGTTCTCTCTCTCTCTCTCTCCAGTTCTCTCTCTCTTCAGTTCTCTCTCTCTCTCTAGTTATCTCCCTCTCTCTCTCTCCAGTTCTCTCTCTCTGTCCAGTTCTCCCTCTCTAGTTCTCTCTCTCTCCCTCTCCTTCTGTCTTCATTGACTACTGCTGATTATACAGAAACCCGTCTGCTTCTATTAACTCTATATGCTGCTGTGGTAAGTCAGAACTTACTTCTACTCACGGTGAGTAAAAATTGCTTCTCCTGCTCTTGTCACATGCATTTCATGCCACATGTTTAGTGTATCTCTCTCTGTCAGCGAAGAGGGCTTCACATGTGATAAATGTAAGGAAATAGTTAGGCTGACAGAGAAGATCTCAGAATTAGAAACACACATCCAAACTTTAATTGAGGATAGTAAGAGTCCTAGGTCTCTAGATAAGAATTTGGATGTGACTAGTCTAGCAAGCCATTCACATTGTTCGGCTCCGGTTGTTGCGTCTTTGCAGAAAGACAGCTGGGTCTCCGTGAGAGAAACTAGAAGTGGGAGAAAACACTGTATGTCCGTTCCAACATCAAACAGGTTTAGCCCCCTCAGTGATGCCCCCTCTGAGAAACCTGATGAAAGTGCCCTTGTGATTGGCGACTCCATAGCACAGAATGTACAAATAGAGACACCAGCCACCATAGTCAAATGTCTGCCGGGAGCCAGAGCGCCTGACATCATGTCAAATTTGAAAGTACTGACTAAATCTAAATGTAAGTTTAGTAAGATCGTTATTCACGTCGGTGCTAATGATGTTTGACTAAGTCAGTCGGAGATCACTAAAAGTAATATTAAAGGGGTGTGTGATCTTGCAAAGACGATGTCAGACACGGTAATATGCTCTGGTCCTCTGCCCGCTTATCGTGGTGACGAGTTTCACAGCAGACTCTCATCACTCAATGGCTGGATGTCAAAATGGTGCCCACTGAATAACATAGGTTTTGTAGACAATTGGCCAAGTTTTTGGGGTAGACCTGACCTGTTGAAGAGAGATGGTCTTCATCCCACTCGGGCAGGAGCAGCTCTCCTCTCTAGTAATCTGGCATATAGTCTTAGCGCTGGCATTTGACTAACTGGGGCCCAGGTCAGGGAGCAGACAGATTGGCTTAACCAACCATCTGCTAGTCTCCACAGTTTACCCAACTCAAATAATCTACAGCACATAGAGTCACCTAGATATAAGAACATACCCACCCAGCAAAAAGTCGTCGAAAAGACGTTGAAAAGACGACACTGACAGACGTCGAAATAACGCAAGTACACCCATCTGCAGACTGCAGATTGGGGCGGGGCTGAACATGGGGCGGGGCTGAACGAGCAGCCCCGCCCATAAATAGGCGGGACTGAACATGTCGCTCCGCCTACAAGTTTTTCATTGGTTAACGGAAACATATTGATGTTGACGTAATGTATGCTTTCGATTCCGGTTTTCATCACTGCATGGTGAGTACACATCTTACTATGTACACGCCGCGAGCTATGTATGTGTAATTTATTTAATTAAAGTCCTTTATTCTTTAGCTGTGTGTAGCTGAAAAGAGATTTGAAGTTTTAAAGCCTTGTAAAAGTTAGGATTGGCGTTTTCCAGGTTGATTGTCTTATTCACTTAGATTATTGTCAACTTTAAAGAGTTTTGAGTAACAGTCTATCAAATGAATTTTATTGATATCAAAGATATCAATGAACAAAATATATTTTTTTCTTTGTGGCTTGTTCTCTAATATACATACACAGATGTTACTGCTAAATATATACAATATGAAACTTTTGATTCTTAACATTGATCTATACTACCTTCTGCTTGCAGATAATTGGCATTGATATATCCATAACTATAATTCTTGTGGAGCATATTCTCTGTTTTATTTTATTTTACCTCAGTTCTTTCTCTCTTTTTGTTTTAATTTATTTTTGCTTTTAATAATTTTTTACATTTTTATTTACACTTTATTTTCTCTTTTATATTTACTTTATAACCCATGCGTAAAACTGTTATGCAAGGTGGGATGTGAGCAGGGGGCATGCCTAGTACAAACATATTTAACTCTGAGTTTGACTTTAATTTTCTGTATTTTAAGCGACAATTTGGACAGATTTTTGGCTATTTTGTACAGATGCCACTTGAGATCCTGCGGCGTATACTCTTAAGAATTGTCACACAGGATGGTGATGGGGCATTCCTGCAACTCTCACTGACATGCAGGACCTTCTCAGCCATTGTCAGTGATCCAAGACTCAAGGAGCAGGCTCACTACATCTGGCTGGACAGTAAGTTATTTATGGTTATTTATTTTTAAATAATGACTACTGAGGAAAGTGCTTGGAATATTCCATATTTGTTTATATTCATCATAAAGTAATTCTCATTTGTTTGTTTGTGTGTGTGTGTGTACATGATAAATAGTACAGAAGCACTTTTTACAGTACTCCATTAGACAAAACTTTGAATGATGTTTGTGTCTTGCTTAAAAATATACTTGATTTTATTTAGGTATCATGAATCAGAGTGCCATATACTTTGACGAAGTGCTTTGTCTGTTGGGGATGGCAAGAGGGGAGTCCTACAAGCATTCTGTTCAACAATTGACTTCCTAGGATATTGCTCACCAGACTGTTACTTCAATGCTGGAGGAGAATTTCATTCATTCATTCATTTTCTTTTCGGCTTAGTCCCTTTATTAATCTGTGGTCGCCATAGCGGAATGACCCGCCAACTTATCCAGCACCTGTTTTACGCAGCAGATGCCCTTCCAGCCGCAACCCATCTCTGGGAAACATCTATACATTCTCATTCACACACATACACTACAGACAATTTAGCCTACCCAATTCACCTGTACCGCATGTCTTTGGAGTGTGGGGGAAACCGGAGCACCCGGAGGAAACCCACACAACCACGGGGAGAACATGCAAACTCCACACAGAAATGCCAACTGACCCAGCTGAGGCTCGAACCAGCGACCTTCTTGCTGTGAGGCGACAGCACTACCTACTGCGCCACCATGTCGCCCCTGGATGAGAATTTCCCTGTGAAAAATATCTAATTGTTTTTATGTTTATTATCTTAAATTATTATTATTATTTTCTATAAATTGTCAGTCTTCCTTTTGTATATGTGTGCATGTGCATACACAGATGAGCTGCAGGTGAGACAGGTGTTTTGTGTTGTTGTATTTACTGCAGATGAAGTTGGAATGTACTTGTCAGCATTTATAAAATAAAGATTTCAGATGTTTACACGAGTGCTACAGATATTTTATGCCAAATTTATTTTCATTAATTGGTGTCCTGATAAATAAGTAATAAATAAAACTGTGGGTGTTTGTGCCACCCTTTTTTATAAAATATTAGGTCTATTTAAAATTAAATAGAATAACAATGTTGTAAGTGACTCTTAATAATAATTAAAAAAAATCATTATAAAAATATTTTTAAAGATCTACAGTATTTGTGCAGTGCAGAAATGGACCCAGAAGTGTTGTTAGAAAGGGGTATTCAAGTATTTACTCTGTATTTACAGTTACCAAATAACACTAAGAAGGCTGCATTTTAATTTAGTATTATTATGAAATTATTTGTAACTTATTAATTAAAAATTACAGATTTCAAAGTAGGGGCACCACGGTGGCCTAGTGGTTAGCACGTTCGCCTCACAGCAAGAAGGTCGCTGGTTCAATCCCCGGCTGGACCAGTTGGCATTTCTGTGTGGAGTTTGCATGTTCTCCCCGTGGTTGCGTGGGTTTCCTCCGGGTGCTCCGGTTTCCCCCACAGTCCAAAGACATGCGGTACAGGTGAATTGGGTAAGCTAAATTGTCCATAGTGTATGTGTGTGAACGAGAATGTATGGATGTGTTTCCCAGAGATGGGTTGTGGCTGGAAGGGCATCCGCTGCGTAAAACAAATGCCGGATAAGTTGGCGGTTCATTCCGCTGTGGCGACCCCGGATTAATAAAGGGACTAAGCCGAAAAGAAAATGAATGAATGAATGAATGAGATTTCAAAGTAAAACCACCCAGTAGATGGCAGCAGAGCAGAGTCTTAATTCATTCAAATGGAGAAACTGAACAAAACTTTAATGGAACAGTAAATAATAAATTATGAAACTGATTGCATTTATAGATGAAATACCTACCAGGTAATATGACAAAGAATTTTACTCGTGCTGGAACATTTACATATAACAGATAAAAACGATTTTATTCATAGCAGTATCAAATTAAAAATTAAATCCATTATATGATGAAATATAAACATATACTTCCCTTGATAAATAATAGCTTATTCCTGCTCTAAATAAATAAATAAATATTTTCAAACTTTAAGTAGCACAGTATTGAAAGAAAAAAATTGGACACGTGCCCAATACTGTAAAAGTCTTAAATCACAACATGTAATGCTAACATTTTCAGTTATGAATTTTCCAGAGAGGTCTATTCATTTAAAGGCAAACCGGAACTAAAAATGAAAGTGAACTAAAAACACTGCATTGCTGAAAGGCAGAAGTGAAGTGGTATCGTTGTGAAAAGGGTTTTTTTTTGGGAACCAGTTTAATATAATAGTCATAATATTTTTTAGGAGAATTATGAAATTCACATAACTGTTTTCTTTATCGATTAAAATCATAATTTAATAACGCACATAATTAACGTATAAAACACTCAGCAAGAATGTCTACTTCTGTGTATTTTTGGTTTATTAACCATAAAAACAATATTTAAGAAGTTGTAAATGCATTTGCTGTTTACTGACACCATGTAGTGAAGATCGACGCTATGTTTCCACTAACCAATGGAATTACAGGTGGGCGTGGCTGCATGTGCAGCCCCGCCCCATATGCAGTCTGCAGACAGGGGCTTTTCAAATAACGTGGAAAACAGGTGAAAAAGTAAAAGGTGAAAAGACGTCTTTAAAAAGACGTCATTTTTAGGTCTAAATTTGGTTGTAAATAAAAAGGTCAAAAGATGACTTCCAGTTCGTAAGAAATAATTTTATAAAGCAATCTTCTAAACGTTTTAGAGGAATTTTATTTAATTCATAAATTCAATATTTTGTTTAAAAAGTAATGTATTTTTTTATTAGACTAATATTTGCTCTCAAAAAAGGACAACAGACAAAATTAATGACAAAACATTTATTGGTCATAAATGAACAAATAAACATGAACAACAACAACAAAAAAGCACCAGCTTAGTTTTTTTTCTCAGCTGTGCGTCTGCCACCACCAGTCCGTCCAGGTGCGTGTTTTAGGTGGTCTCCCACGGCCCTGTAAATTATGTGGTCTGTGGCCGTTTAGTCCCATATTTTGACTGCAACTGCAATGACAAAGAAAAGCTCTCAGCTGTTTCTGTTATATAACGCACATCCGTACATCACAAGCTGTTTTCTGATGTGTAAGGAATGCTTTTGTTATTTTTACGAAGTCTTGTCTTTAAATTAACGTGATTTTTTTTGACTGAATGAAACGCACGTTTGCATATATATTTATTTATTATTAATATATTGTTATATATTTATTATTGTTATATATTTATTATTATATATTATATTATATTATATTATATACTATCATATATATATATATATATATATATATATATATATATATATATATATAGAGAGAGAGAGAGAGAGAGAGAGAGAGAGAGAGAAGAAAGAAGTGGGCAGAGATGGCAAAAGTATACACACATCCTTTACTCAAGTAGAAGTGATAATGTTTAAAAACGACTAGGTAAAAATTAAAGTACTGACTACTTTTGTATTCAAAATAAATATGGCCTCGAATACGTAATAAAACGTATCCATTACTACCTCTTTTAGTTTCACGGTAACTAGACCTCACAATAATACATTTATACAAAGTAACATACATTTCTAATTTTGATGGTAACATAGTTGCCAATTGTCAGCAGATAGTCAAGCATAAAACACAAAAAGTCATTTAATCATATAAACTATAGTATGTAGTATATTTTAAATGTAAAAAATATTTTAAATTTTTTTTCACGTGATAATTTCCTGATCTTTGCATTTGTCACGGATTGGTCAGGCTCCCACGACACCCAATCACATAGAGCACTATCACCTAAGTTTTAATGAGCACGCAGCTGCAGCACATCACAGAGCACCAGATAAAAGCACAGCCCTCAGTACACTCAGTGTCCGGGCTCGGTCCAGCGAAAGCGGACACTGAGCGAACACTCTGCGTAGTCTCAACTCAGCACTCAGAATATTGTACTTACCGAATCTCTGTTTCTTCCTAGTCTTCCTGGTCTTCCCGAGTGTCCTGTCTCCAAGTCCTCCGTCATCTGTATATCCGTTGTCTTCAGTATCTGGTGTGTGTTGTCCATCCTCCTGTATCCCATCACGTCTACAAGTCACGGAGAGAGATACCTCGTCATCACATATCCTCCTGGCTATTCCTATTGTGCTCATTGTTGTCTGTAAATAAACCCACTTTCGTTTTACTTACCTCTGTTCCCGTCTGCTTCATAACAGCATTATACTTTGATCTTTAAATTACCCGCAATTTAATTAAATAAATGTATCATATTAACTGGTGTAAACAGGACTGCAGTCATGATTACATCGCAGACTCTGTGTTTTAATATAATCATCCATGTAATTAGCCGTTTAAATTTTGCCTTCATAAACCAGCCTGGGGTGCGTTTCCCAAACAACGACGTAACTCGTGGCTGAACTATCATAGTACGATCGTTTGGGATGTAAGAATTGGCTATGTCTCTCCATGATAATAAACCCTGAAAAT